>JAGVVM010004022.1:0-28795 GCA_019149425.1 Psidium friedrichsthalianum
TTTAACAATAATCCAGTTTTAAGTTCTAAACCTTTCCCGTCGCTAGCTCAGGTGCAGCGGACCCTTTGCCTGGTTCGCTACTACTAGTGGATGTAAAAAGAGAAAAGAAAAGGGGAAAAAAAAAAAGAGAAAACATTACGAAAGTTAAAAAATCGTTATACATTAGCATGGAAAACCTAAACTGTACTGCGTGTTGAGTGAAGGAGAAGACTACTAGCGTTGACTAGATTGTCACGTTTAGCATTTTTGATTTATTTTTTGGTGCGATTTTGGCCAAAATTGGCTGTAAAAACCGTTAAAATATGAGTTAAAAAACAATTACAGGGTTATCAAAATGATTTAGGATTAATAAGAAACAATTGTGGATTTATGGGGCTTAATTTTACCTTCCGTACGACAATGTATGAATTTTGGATAATTTAGCATCTTACTTGAATCCAGAAAATTTGTAGGAGCAAACATCTGAGTTGCTAACGTCTAATCGTGCTTTCAATCGATTCGCAATGATAGGAGTAATGATTTTCAAAAAAGGAAGATGTATCCTCCTTCCCCATTTCTTTGCATGGAGAAATTACGTCCAAGTTGACACGACATAGCTTTGGCCTATGGAGGAAAGGGTAGAAGCGTAAACAAAACTGCTCAAAGCTAAAGAGACTTTGCGGCAGCAACTTGAATTCTAATACGAACCAATTACGGAAGTCAATTGTCAAGAGTGAAATTCTCAAGCTGTTTTTAACCTATATTTCTAGTCTTTCGATGCTATGCTTTTCAACGTTTGCAAGGGCATGAAGCCTCACATCCACTTTTTATTTTTTGCAAAACCTCTCGGAGCGGTAAAAGAACGCTAAGGCTTTATTTTGTTTTATAGAAAATTATTTTAAGAAAATATTTTTCAATAAAAGATGATTGTTCATCTCAATTGCCTCCCTTAACTAACTATGAGAAGCTCCACCACAACTCCAAGTTCACGAAAAAATAAACGAGTCAAGAAAAATATCTTCTATCAATAAAAAAAACACAATCGAAAATAGAAAAAATGATTTCTTATTTTTGAAGAGAGAAATCATTTTCCCTCATCTTTCTCTCTCCACTTCTTCAACTTCATTTTTTTTCTAGTTATTTTTTTAAAAATCCATTTAACAATTTCATATTTTTTAATTATAATTATTATTTTATTTTATTTATTCTTTTCTTCTCCTACTTTCTCAGTCAGGCATTGCTAGTGGCCCACGGCAAGCTTGAGTCCAGCTTGAGCCGCAAGCTTGGAGTTCGCCTGGAGCTAGTCCTCGTTGCCCGATGATGTCCAAAGAAAAAGTAATTTAAATTTTTTAAAAAATAAAAAATTATTTAAAGGAGTACATGAAGGAAAATCAAATCAGATTTTCCATATCAAATAGCGAAAGATATTTTTCAGTTCATTTATAATTTCAAGCCGAAACACTAGAAAATATTTTCCAAAAACATCTCATTTTCTATTAAATAAATGAAGTCTAATAGTGTGGTGATTTTCCTACGATCCTAATTTTTTTTTATTTAAAAAAATGGTTCTCTTTAATGATGTTGTTGATTCTCCTAACCAAAGATCCGTAGCAACATTGAGTCCAATACGTTCACTTGAGAAGATCATTAAAAAGGAGTCTAGTTCAAGCCCGTCAACATATTTAGTCAGACTACCTTCACTAATAAGCTTACCAATGAGTTATGGGCCAAGTATAATACATTAGCTATTCAAAGTCATATCAATTCTCTGATGTGGAACTTCTCTAACGTAAACTCACATAGTATCTCAACAGGAGGAATGAAGGAAGAGCTTTGCCGTCACTGGGGATTGAGGATGGTGGCAATCTCTCCTGCTTTACCAGAGGTAAAGGAATTTCTAAAAAAAAATTGTCCTTCAGGGCAATGATCTCGGGCTTAACTCCACTTCGACTTCTCTCTCTTTATGTCTATTTGGTAAGAAAACCAATGTATGAATTTCTGAGCAATATTAAGAATGCGAAAACTTTAAAAGAAGAAGAGATGGCTCCTAATCTACCAAAATTAGAGAGCTTTCAGAAAACCCAAATTGACGGGTTTCATGGTCAAACATCTCTGTGGGAGGTTGGCATTTGTTACTATAACCTTCCCGACCACGATTTTTTTTTTTTTTTTAAATAGGCATTTCACTCTCACTCTTGATTTTACGATAATGTGACTCAAACGTTCAATGCACGCATCTACTGCAACTATCGGCAATGCGTCCATTTTTTTCCGGATTACACTACTTACAATTGCGGATAAATCTTCACAGCACTACAGGGAGACAAGTCTACTTCAACCGTTGTTCCAAAACGCCCCGACTGTGCAATTTTGCTTACCTGCAGACCCATGGAGTGCTCCGGATGCAAGTCAAGTACAATCGCAACGAGTTGGCAATTTGGTAATTTCCCCATCAAAGGCAAAATGGAAGCCTCAAAAGTCCACACCCATCATTTCTTTTGTCTTAAGATCATTAATGCAAGAAGAGCACTTTGATAATTTCTCATCAAGGGCAAAATGGTAATTTCACAAAATAAGTATAAAGTACTCTATCGTATATGGCTAGTATTTTGTACGGGCTCGTATAAGTTGAATTTGGGCTTGAAAGAATTAGGGTTGGGCTTTAGAAAGCTTATTGGGCTCCATTGGGCCCACTTTGGGAGAACTTCATTGGGCTTTGAGGCCAATGGGCCTTCGCTCGGCCCAATTTTCTCGCGGGCTCCAAATCTTGGTTCGATAACCCTTTTTCGAGAGCTTTCGAGCAAACCGTTAAACAGATTGCTCAATTAGGCGACATCCGATAGTTTAGTCATGAAATCCTCGAAAGTTCGATATCCAAATCTGGGTTCTAATTCATGGTCAAAGTTGATCTAGCGCGACTTTAGAATATCTCAAGCTAACATGCACCGTCAAGAGCTACGCGTTTTCAACTCGTGGTTGATTTGACATCAATTCACGTTTAAGCATTCTCGAGCCATAGACAACCTCAGTTATTATGTAATTTCGAAAGTTCAATCACTAGTTCTGATATACACGATCATTAGGAATTGATTCAGAGTCGTTCACAATCCATAAAATGGTCAAGCAGAATCACCCGTGATTCGATTGTATACCATTGGCGAAATATTCTAAAACCGTTCCTCGATCGTCTATAATGGCTCAAAATTGTCTATCATCAATCCTTACGTCGAATTATCGATCGGTGGATGAGTTCTTAGGTCGAGCGTACTTAATTTCTTAGTGCCTTTCACTATCTGTTAGTCTCTCATGAGTGATCAATTCAAAGCAAGAATTATTAGTAGTGCATCAATTGAAATCCTTCTTTCATTACATCAGAATATGATCGAATTTGAGGATGTCACATGTCATGTCTAGCATATGTGTAAGTAGGGTCTGGTTGAGCTCTTATATAACCTATAAAGCAACATAGTAGGCTATCAGCAGTGGAACGGATGCCAATGTGCCAAACACCACCCTGCAATCATAGACAAGAGCGGATGCCTTCCTCAGACCAGTGAAAGTCAGACTTGGCAAACATCATGAATGGAACTAATTTGAAGGAATTCAGGCGACTTACGCGGTGCAAAGAACGCTCGCATGTAAATCGTACTCTTTCGCGAAGATGAAAGTCGTGATCGACTGAGGCAGCGCTGCCTGCGAACCGGGGAAAAGGCAAATCACTCTTCTGGATCCATCGAAGTTAAATAAACTGACAGAAGCGGAGCTATATAGTTTTGGAAGTTCTATCACTAGGCTGGCTTAAGCAATACTAGTTTATGTTGGCAGGTTTAAAGAGCATCCCGTGGTCGAATATAGGCGATGGACTTTAGTTTTCGTTACCTGTATGATGGCGATCCTGAGAACATCGCCCGCGCATCCCCACGACAAGGGAGCTCACGGTCATTAGAGCGGTTCCAGCGACGAACCTCAAGACCATTCCTAGAATTGTCATCTTCATGCCACAAGCTATCACCTTTCTCTGCATTGCGATGAATATACCTGCACATATATCCGATGACAGCAAATATGAAATCCTACTCTTGTAAATGGAGTTCATATTAACTCTTTACTTACCGATGTTGAACATTGCAGTTCCTAACCGAGATCTTGTTAGAATTTCTATCGATCCTTCAACGATGCCCGGCATTTTCACTTTGAACCTTACAGAAGAAATAGTTATGTGAGTCGACGACGTTCGGCGGCAATCTGACATTGCTAGGCTAAAGCAAAAGGCGTCTCTTGAATTGCAAATCTGTGCGCTATTACGGCCCAAGCGATGCCGACGACGCCAGCGTACATGTGGGGATTCAAAGCAAGTTTCAGACCAACAATTTTCAGGCGGTCCACAATCTAGGCCTTGTGTTATTGGTCTCCACAGTCTCGGCGGTTCCCTCGACATCTTTCTCGTTCGGTGCCGGATCATCAGTTGTCGCTCTCCTTGGAGAGATGTCCATCCCCATTTCCCGACACTCGAGAAAACACAACAGAAGCGGAAACCACAGGATGACCTGCACAACCGATAATTGAACACAAGGTCCACGCCCACCTGACCGTACATCGATCTCAGTATCGGTCTCCCGACGTTCAGGATATCGGTCAAGGTGAGCGAGGTAAAGGTGGTGATGCACCAGCTATGGTCCACTCTGCTGCTGCATTTGGCACGCAGGGCGAGCATGAGGACGGCGAGGAACTTGGAGATGGCATCCGTCGCCAGGACGGAGTAATTCATCTCGAAGGGATTGGCGTGCTCAGCGGTGAACATGAAGCCAAACAGAGGGATGGTGAAGTAGCAGACCATGCGGTTTTATGCCGTCGCACTGCTCGGCGGTGAACATGCGCCACCACCTCACAGAGACGTACCCGAACATCAGGGCGACGTAGGGGGGCACCGTGGCCGCGAACCCCTTGTATAAATCTTCCAATGCGGTCATGGTTCTTCCCTATATAGAACTTAGCTGATGATTTTAGCAGCTAATTTGGACTCGCGCTCAGTTTAATTCTGCAAGACTATTTATAGGAAGAGGGGCCTTCTATGGTAGGTGACTTCACCAACACACGGCACCACGAGTAAAATAGATCTCATTATTTTTAGTAGATCTTCATCTTGCAAAGAAAATGAAAATTCTTTTATAGTTGGGTATAGTTATTACAGATTACTTCATCTATTTTGTGTTATACCACCCTCGTTAAGAGTAAAGTCAGTCTATCTATAAGTAAAATTGATTTGTTCATAGTAAAACTTACTTGTTCATGTAAATCTTCACATTTTTAGTAAGTACACATTATTTGTCCGTGGTATTTATTCACAGTAAACGTTTTCATTCAAATTAACATTATTAAACTACTTTGAATAGTATTTTCTAGGGTAGTATCACGAAAAGTCATCAATTGGTACATCTATAATAGATTTACTCTAAGTAAATTTTTTGATCACAAAAAAATCAAACTGATACACCTATGATAATTTTACTCTGAAACAATTTTTTGATCATCAAAAATCCTATTTTAGTATATCTGTAACAAATTTACCCTTTATTAGTTTCCGTTACCACGAAAAATCTCAAACTGATATACCTATGACAAATATAGGTAGAAAACTTTGAATTGGTCATCTGTTAATTGTCACGTATCATCCACTCAGTAATTTGATGTTAAAAGGATAAATTTATCACATGTGCATAAATTTGAAGTTTTTCATAGTATAAATCCTCTTTTCTATAACATAATACAATTAGGCTATTTTCTTGTTAAAAAATTGGGGAGAGAGGGGGGGGGGTTTTGGAAGTGGGTCCATTTCTTGGCAAGGGGTTGTGCGATCCTTGTTAGCCACCGACAATGGTGTTAAGGAACCCTTATTGTATAGTAAATGGAAAAATTATCTAAAAAGTCATAAATCAATTACACTTTTATCATTAAGTCATAAATCTTTTAATCGTGCCACTGAAGTGCTTAACTTTTTACGTTTTGTCAATTGAGTCAATTCGGTCAATTTTGGCATGAAATCACTAAAGTGGATGCTGATCGTCCTATGAAGCACAACCGGCACTGATGTGAATAATTTTAAAATTTAATTTATTTTTTATTTTTAATTAATATTTAATATTATTCTCTCTCTCTCTCTCTCTCTCTCTCTCTCTCTCTCTCTCTCTCTCTCTCTCTCTCTCTCTCTCTCTACAACTATAGCCAGCCAATATCGAGGGCTGCGAGCCCCTCGCTGCCAACAGTGAGGATGCCGACCCTCACTGAGATCTGGGTGAGCGCTTGATGCCCTCACTCGTGGGTGGCGATAGTTGGCTAGCAACCTCACTAGCCAAAGTTGTTAAAAAAACTATAAAAATAATAAATAAAAATAAAAATAAAAATAAAAACTGATTAAAAATTATCTACGTTAGTGCTAATCGTGCATTGTAGGACAAAATCATTGTCCATGTTGGTAAAAATTAGTTAGATAGACTCAATTCGCAAAACGTGAAAAGATTTAGGAATCAATTGGCACAATTAAAAGATGTATAATTGATTTGGCGAAAGTGCAATAGATTAACTGATCTATTGGACAACTTTCCTGAGATATTGATGAGGCACTTTTTGGACAACTTTCCCGATATATTAAAAGCATTGATGAGCCTCTTTTTGGACAACTTTCCCGAAATGGTTCACTGCAAATGCGAATTATTTATCTTATAGCAGATACATTTACTATGTAGCTTTTACTAAGAATACTAAGAAACTTGATTAGCAAATAAAAAAAAAATTGGACGGTCAAGATTGATCTCAATGTTCTTTAAAGGCTCGACATCGAACCCTATGATTAGGCGAGTCGATTATGAAAATCCCCAGGCACGAGAGAACGTGATGAATAGCCATTTAGGGAATACTATTTTATAACTTTAGTGCTGGATAGGATGCTACGTGACTACGTCCATCGAACACTTAGCTAGCTCATGTTTTTAAGTTTTGGGTGAATTAAGATTGAGATTTAATTTCTTAAAATAAAAAACACACACCAATGCAGGGCAGTGCAGTGTTTTTTCTTTATAGAAACGAGGGTGTCACTCATGTCGTTTGTTCTCTCACTTAAAAGAGTTGGATGAAACCTACAATAAATGATGAAAATAACTCATGATAATTTTTCATATTTATCTTTACATTTCAATATAAAAATGACTAGTGATGATTCCAGGGGTGGGATTGGATCAGACTGAAAAATGATTACCCTTACTATACTTTCTTCACACCCATGTTGAACAAGATAAATTACCCAATCCGATCTATCTCGTTCTCAAGAATTCTATTGCAATTAATACACACAGAAGCTAACCAAGATCTTACAAATATATGTCAATGCGAGAGCACCAAGGACATTTAAATGAGGAACAATAAAGGACACTGGCGATGTACATGGTTCGATCTGAATATCGAAACCCTCATTCATGGGAGAGGCAACCACAAATAATTCAATATAATACTTGGAGAATCAATGTTACAAATCACTAACATGTTTGAGTGTTTTTCAAATCTAAATTAAACTCAAACCCTAATGTTTACAACAATAAACAACTCAAAGTACTGCTACTTCAACGTTAGGATATGTCAAGAAGTGAAGACCACCCCTCCCCCTTCCATTGTGCGGCCACCAAGAGGGAGAGAAGACCCATCACTTCTCTCTTTCCCCCACTATCTCCCGAGATACTTTAGGGTAAATGCTTTTACAGAGCATTTGCGATGCAATTGTATTTCTTCAAAGTGAGTTAAAAATGTAATCAAACACTATTTACATTTGACCAAGAGATTTTAGAACTTTAAAACTTATTTCAAATACTAAACCAAATAGGGTCATAATTGAAGAATCAATGTTA
Source organism: Psidium friedrichsthalianum (assembly GCA_019149425.1). Taxonomy (NCBI): domain Eukaryota; kingdom Viridiplantae; phylum Streptophyta; class Magnoliopsida; order Myrtales; family Myrtaceae; genus Psidium; species Psidium friedrichsthalianum. The sequence continues at coordinate 7,875 of JAGVVM010004022.1, forward strand.
CAAATTGCCGACACATTTGAGTGTTTTTTAAAATTTAAATTAAATTCAAATCATAATTTTTGCAATAATAAACAACTCAAAGTACTGCTACTTGATAATAAAAAAAAAAATAAAGACACTGCTACTTCAATGTCTGGTCATGTCAAGAAGTGAAGACCCTCTCCCTCTCTCTCTCTCCATTGTGCGGCCACCAAGAGGGAGAGAAGATCCATCCCCTCTATCTTTCTCTCACTAGCGGCACCACACCGGCACTCCCCCCCGCCCCCCCCGCCCCCGCCCCGCCGGGGCACACGCGTTCGGCTTCCTCTTTGTCTTCTCTTTTCTCTCTCTTGGGCCCTCCAGAAACGGATAACTTAGAGAATATGTGAGACCATTCTTTGTTTTTGTAGTCATTTGTTCTTTGTGCGGAGAAAACCTGGATATTTATCCAAGCGGGTTGGTCCGTAAATGGCTTAAATTCGAGACATAATCCAACAAATTCGATTTGCATGACGCGACATGATTGGCCATTAATGTGAACAGGCCTTAGTGGGAGTTTGAAATCTTGCTCTAAAATGTCGATTGTGTTATTCCTAATGATATAGCCTCAATATTATTCTTTTATTGGAGAATGATTCGATCTTAATGGGGTGCATTTCCGTCTTGTCCGTCACCCGTGACAATCTAGTGCTTTCGTGGAAAGTGTATGGTGAATGTATTGTCGCTTGGCTGGAGGGCTGATAAGCTCACGAATCAATTACGGGGAAATTCCCCCAAAAGTCCCATATTCATTGTGTTGCGGCCAATTTAATCATAAACTTTTTAATTGTGTCAATTTAATTATAAATTTATTAATCGTGACAATCTAGTCCCAAACTTTTAACAATGATCAATTAGTCTTGAAACTTTCTTGCCAGCTCAGGTGCGGATGCCCCCTGCTCGAGGCTACAATGACCAACGGAGGTAAGAAGAAAAAAGACAAAAGCAAAAAGGAAAGAAAAATTATGAAAGCATAAAAATTATTCGCATCAGTACTAGCCGTTTCGCCGTGTCAAGTAGGACGATCGGCACTAACTAGACCGTCACGTTAGCGATTTTTGGGCAAAATTGATTGGAAGGACTAAATAAGTAAATCGTTAAAATGTTTAGGGCTAAATTGATAATCGATAGATTTAGGGCTCAATTACTAGCCGTACAACGGATTTGTGGCATTTTGGATTATTTTGCATCTTACTTGAATCCGGAAAATTTGTAAGGGCAAACATCACCGTTGGTAACGTCTCCTCGCGCTTTCAATCGATTCCTTTTGCGATGATATGAGTAATGATTTTCAAAAAAGAAGATGTCCCTTCATCCCAATTTCTCCGCATCGACAAATTATGTCCAAGTTGACGTGGCATAGCTTTGGCCTATGGAGGCAAGGGTAGAAGCGTAAACAAACTGCTCAAAGCTCAAGAGAATCTGCGGCAGTTAATTATCAAGAACGAAATTCTCAAGCTGTTTTAAACTATACTCGAAGTTTCGAACCCAAAAAAAAAAAAAAACACCTATATCGGAAGTTGATTTGAAAGAAATGTAGAAAACTACCTTTCAACTCAACTTAGATAAGATGAAAATGTCTTCTCAGAATGACTTTCAATGCTATTTTAACGTTTCAAGAGCACGAGGCCTCACATCAAATTTTATTTTGCGAAACCTCTTTGGGCGGTAAAAGAACACTAAGGCTTTGTTCGTTTTGTAGAAAGCTATTTTCAAGAAAATACTTTCCGGTAAAGGATTGATTGTTCATCTCAATTGCTCCCTTAACTAACTATGTGAAGCTCCACCAAAACTCCAAGTACACAAAAAATAAACGAGTTAAAGAAAAATATTTTCTGCCAATGAAAAAAATACCTTCAAGAATAAAAAAATAATTTCCTCATTTTAAAGAGAGGAAATCATTTTCCCTCATCTTTCTTTTCTCCACTTCTTCACCTCCATTTTTTTAGTTATTTTAAAAAAATCCATTTAACAATTTTCATAATTTTAGTAATTATCATCATCATGATCGTCGTCGTCATCATCATCATCTCCTTCTTCCTCAGTTGGGCACTGGCCAGTGGCCATGGCAAGCTTGAGTCTTGCCCAAGGCCGCGAGCTTGGAGCTCGCCCGTAGCTAGACCTCGTTGCCGGCGATGTCCATAGAAGAAGGTAATTTAAATTTTCAAAAAAAAAAAAAATTATTTAAAGGAGTGCATGAAGAAAATCAAATCAATTTTTCCATATCGAATGGTGAAAGATATTTTTCATTTCATTTATAGGTTTAAGTTGAACACTAGAAAATATTGTCATTATTTCCTAGAAAATATTTTCAAAAATATCTTATTTTCTGCGAAATAAACGAAGCCTAATAGTGTGGTGTTTTTCCGACGATGTTGATTTTTTATTTAAAAAATTGGTTCACTTGAATGATGTTGGTGCTTTTCCTTATCGAAGATCTGTAGCAATATTAAAGTCCAATGCTTTCACCCAAGGAGATCGCCAAAAGAGAGCCATACTTTAAGCTCGTCAACATATTTAGTTAGATTCACATTTACTAATAAGCTTAAGCTAATGAGTTATGGGCCAATTAGGATATAACCTGTTTAACGTCACATCAATTCTTCGATATGGAACTTCTCTAATACAATTCATATGTGTATTTTAACAAGAGGAACAAAGGAGGAGCTAGGTTTGCCGTCACGTGATCGAGGATGGTGGCGATCTCTCTTGCTTCGTCTGAGGTAAAGGAATTAAAAAAAGATTGTCGTTCAGGGCCATGATCTCGGGCTTAATTCCATTTCGAACTTCTCTCTCTTAAAAAAAGACACGTTGGATATGTTTCTATTAAAATAAATTCACGTGGGATTTGTCAGAGTTGTGTTGCTGGAGTTACTCAAGAGAAACGTTTTTCAATAGTTTTGGCACCTAAAATTCATCGAACGAGAAATTATGATGTTACAGTGAACGCTGTACTAGAGCCATTATAGTGATTTCTCCATTTTTTGCCCCCTGTTCAAGCATTGGTCACGAGGGAATCACTCCTCAGTCTGTAAATCTCCATGTGAATTATTTATATTTCATGTAAACAATAGTAATAAGTTAATGTGGTTCATAAAATCAAATTAGGTGCACTCAATCACGCCCAGCTCGGAATTACTAAGATAGAGTCTCCTTCGACATTATGCCAAATACGGGTTACCACCAAGTGGCATTGCTCAGCACGTTTGACGGAGTCAACTGAGCACACTAACACCATTTGTCTTTTTTCACTTGTTGGTATCAAATCTCCTTAAATTATAAACTCGACCTCATTAAATCTTTTGCTTTTCAGACAAAAAACATATATTTTCCTTTGACCCACTAAAGTAGACGAATTTATTGCATATGTCACTGGTACTTCTCACTAAATGATTGACTAATTGAAATTACAACTTAGTGAAGATAAGATTATAAATGTAACCTAAGTTTAGTGACCCCTAATGTGAATTGCCCTAAATTTGTATGCTAAGTAGAAGTTCCTTAGTCATTTGAACCCCACTCACAGCATTTTTATTGTTATTATTTATTGATATCAAAATTTGCTTAATTGATCAATTGACCCTTTTAACTTTTTTTTAACCTTGTTTGGACCCACGAAGTCTCAATTACATCAATTTGACCAACTCTCAACTTAGAAACCTATTTACAAAGCATCTTAATTTGGAGCTTAAGGAGAGGGATTTGAAGAAAATAAAATGCATATGTGGCCACCTGAAGTCGTGAAATAATTGAATGTCGTAATACCGTCCAACACCCTTAGACCAGCATATGACCTAAGACTACAAAATGCAATTATATAATGATATAGACAAATAAGATATTCGGAGGGATGTGACTCAAACCTTTTTCGAAATCACCTAATATTTTGAGAGATCACTATTATACTTTTTCTTTCCAATGGAAATCGCTATTATACTTGAGTAGATCAAAACGCTATATCTATATAACAAGGTTTGGTCCATTTCAACTAATCTGCGATGGTTGGGTGTGGTTTGTACATGCTTGAACACATTTTTACCTAGATTCATACATATCAAAATTTATCTTTAACATGTGTTGCGAAATATAATGTAAATTGTTGGATGAACTGGTTGTGAACGTATAACTGCAACACTATTAGATGTTATGTGTTATGAATTGGATAAATTTATGACATATCCAATCAATTTGATAAGAAAATTTAGGTACTTTAGACTAATCGTGCGACAATCCATCCAACTCAAACCAACAAATTATTATTAATTTCGATATTTTCTTTCGAATAAAAATATTAATCTTTGCTTGAGGTAATTAGTGGGATGAATGATCTAACCATACATTAAAAACATCCAAAAGCCTCTCAAATTTAGCGCGACAAGATCATAATAAGGATCACGTTGAATGGTTCCATAATGATCTTTGTGTAAAATTAAATTAATTTCTAAAATAATATATTGCGTTTATCACGAGATGAGTCAAAAGCCTCCAACTTTTTCTATTTGGCGATAAAGTTAATAGAGGTCTAACCAAAAAAATCTTACAAAGAAACATAAGCCGGCTCCACTATCTTAAAATAAACATCCACATTGGTACGAAATCCTTTCCTTCCTTAATTGCTCCAACCATTCTTGACAAGAACTTACCCTATTCCCATTTTATAAAAGAATTCTTTTGCCAGTGAAGCGTCTTGAAAAGATGAAAGGGATAAAAGGAAGAAGAGAAGACAACCCTTTTTCTCTATGGATCTCACGCGGTGTCTTGGGTTATCTTCTCCGCTTGAGGGTCAATGAAGCGTCTTGAAAAGATGGGGTGCAAGGTCCCGAAGAACCCTTCATGCCCTAGTTATGACCCCTCCAGATCATTTTACCGACAGCAACCGTTTTCATATGATCTGTTCTCGGCCACTCAGATGTGTCCAAACTCTTTAATTGCTCTTGCAATAGCAGTAGCTCCATACGAGGAAAGTCAGAAGTGGGGTGATCTTGTTTGCCCAGTTTGGCGCCTCACCTTAAACTCACCCTCCATACACCTTCCCCGAAAACACATGCGCGAAACGATGAGAAGGGAAGAAACCTGTGGACGGAGAGAGGGTTTGAGGAGCTTCCAATGACGAGGTCTTGCGACGTCAGGTGCTGGTTGATCTTCCCAGCTCTTCTTCTGCTTCTCCTCCTCGTGTTCCTTCTCTACCTCTCTGGCGGATCGATCTGCTTCAACGTACCTTAACCCCGTCCGGAACGCCGGCCACGATGCCACGCGAGCCTTACCTTCGATCTCTTTGGACACCCTCGAATCTTCCCTCCATGTTGCTCCCCATGAGAACAGTCCTACTCCTGTCCAAAATAACAAGGTGACGCATTGCTGTCTTCATTGTTTCGCTTAATCTTGTTGGTTGCAGAATGGATCGTAAGTGTGTGTTTGTGTGCGAGGGAAAATTGGGCAAAGATATATGAGAGCGGCAGCAAGGAAGCATAAATGAACAAGGAAACACACTTATTATTTAGTTGGCAATACAAAGAGAGGAGGAAGGATTTGCTGGCTTTTCGACATTCATGGACGTCCACTAAACTTATATATATAGGCGTGTATCACCGTGATACAAGAGAACATATTGTTGACTTTAACACTTCAATTTGCCAGCGGTATTTTGCATGTAAGAGCTAGGCATCTTTTTTATGACTCCAAGCCTTAACCGACAAAACAGCAACATTTTTTACTTCAAACTGCAGCTGTCCTTTGCAAGTTACAGCTGGTCACTTCTAGATTCTGCTGCCTCTTTGCTTTCTCATGTAGGACTCAAAATGGATCACGAATTCAACAAATCTTTATATTTGGATACGTAGCGTGCGTGCGTGTATGAACGGTGCATTCTCATTTTTGGGGTTTTTGATTTCTGCGAACCTAGGTGCAGAAGAAGATTGGCAGTTTGCGGAGAATAGAGAAGGATTTAGCTAGAGCCCGAGTGGCGATTTGCGACACGGTTCATGCCTGGAACTATGCGTCGGACAAAGAGGAGACGTTCGTCCCCAAGGGATCCATCTACCAGAATGCTTATGTGTTTCATCAGTTGAGTTTGAGCCCATTCTCGTCCTGTTTACATTTGCTATTGTCTGTTTCGGACAACCATAATCTTCATTTAATCATAATTAGACGCATGACATGCATATGTTCAGTCATCTATCCGGTGGTTTTCTGCAAAATATCTTCTTCTACGTACTGAATCAGTGAATGTTTAACTGGACCTGTTCTCCTTCGTTTCTTTCATGAGACATATAACATGCCGGGTGAAAGAGTGTGGACTATAGTTGACTATTTTTAGGCTGGAGTACGGACAATAATAGTTGATTGCAATGTCCATTCTCGTGTTTAATTGCGTTTGACTGATGGTAGCAAATCTCATGAAGTCAGGCATGAAGAGTATGAGGTTTTCCTCAAGGACAAGAACAATTAATGGATCTTCATGGACGTTGATGGCGCATATTGAAGAGCTAGCCTGCCTGACCCTCATTATATCTAAAAAAGGGTAGCTCGATGTACGATAGCATCCCTGCGAGGCAGGGGTTCAGGGAAGGGCCCCACCACAAAAGTGAAAGGAGGCAAGCCTTATCCTGCATTTTCAAGAGGTTGCGTCCACCCATGACCTCCAGATCACACGGCAACACCTTAACCAGATGCGTCAAAGCTCCCCTTCTACCCTTATTATATCTCTAGAACATAAACATTGTATAAACCTAGAGTGGATTTTGCAAATATTCCTGATCAAAGTATTGAAAGAGTGCATTCAATTCCCAAAATGGCAAGTTGCAATTATGGACGCACCTCACATTTGATTTCGATTAAGTTTGCAATTGAACTCCTACCTGAAATTTCTTTTCTGATGTGATTTCTATACATGAACTCGGAGATTTTTCAGTGTAGGAATCACGACCAAGGAAATTCCAGACGTTATAGAACTCATGAGTTGTTTGCCACGAATTTCCTCGTCGCTCTTGCATCGATCCCCTCTCCATTTTCCTCTCTTCAAATGTTTTCCCCCTAATCTTTGGATCTGGTTCAGCTCTTATATAACCTCTAAAGCAGCATAGTAGGCTATTAGCAGCGGAAGGGAAGCCGATGTGCCAAACACTACCCTGCAAAATACAAGTGGAGATGCCTTCCTCAGACCAGTGAAAGTCGATCCGGGTGAACATTATGAATGGAACGAATTTGAAGGAATTCAGACAAATTACGCTGTGCTAAGAACACTTGCATGTAAACCATACTCTTTCGCGAAGATGAAAGTCGTGATCGACTGAGGCAGCGCAGCCTGCAGAACGGGGAAATGGAAAATCGCTCTTCTGGATCCATAGAAGTTAAATACGAGTGACAGAAACTTAAGCAGTGCTAGTTTACGTTGGCGGGTTTGAAATATGAGCTATTGATTGCTCAAGTTTATAAACTGGCAGGAAATTTGATAGCATCTTGTGGTCTTATGTAGGCGATGGACTTTAGTTTCGTTACCTGTATGATAGCGATCCTCAGAACATCGCCGCGCAGCCCCATGACAAGGGAGCTCACTGTCATTAGAGCTGGCCCAGCCATGAACCTCAAGACCATTCCCAGAATTGTCATCTTCATGCCACAAGCTATCACCTTTTTCTGCATTGCGATGAATATACCTGCACATATATCAGATGACAGAAAATATGAAATCCATTACGAAATCCTACTCTTGTAAATGGATTTCTTATTAACTCTCTACTTACCAATGTTGAACATAGCAGTTCCTAACCCAGCTCTTGATAGAATCTCTATCGATTCTTTGACGATGCCTGGCATTTTCACTTTGAACCTTTCAAAAGAAATAGTTATGTGAGTCGACGGATGTTCAGCGACAATCTGACTTTGCTCGGCTAAAGCAAAAGGCGTCTCTGGAATTGCAAACCTGTGCGCTATTACCGCCCAAGCGACGCCGATAACGCAAGAGTAGATGTTGGGATTCAAAGCCAGTTTCAGACACACAATTTTCGTAGCGGTCCGAAATCTAGGCCTTGTGTTATTGGTCTCCGCAACCTCGGCCATTCCCTCGACATCTTTCTCGTTCGGCGCCGGATCATCAGTCGTCGCTCTCCTTGGAGAGACGTCCATCCCCATTTTCCAACACTCGAGAAAACACAACAGAAGCGGAAACCACAGGATGGCCTGCGCAACCGATAATTGAACCACAAGATCCACGCCCACCTGACCGTACATCGATCTCAGTGTCGGTATCCCGACGAGCAGGACATTAGTCAAGGTAAGCAAGGAAAAGGTGGTGATGCACCAGCTAAGGTCCACTCTGCTGCTGCATTTGGCGCACAGGGCGAGCATGAGGACGGCGAGGAACTTGGAGATGGCATCTGCCGCCAAGACAGAGTAATTCATCTCGAAAAGATTGGCGTGCGCGGCGGTGAACTCGAAGCCGAACAGGGGGATGATGAAGTAGCAGACCATGCGGTTTATGCCGTCGCACTGCTCGGCAGTGAACATGTGCCACCACCTCACGGAGCCGTACCCGAGCATCAGGGCGACGTAGAGGGGCACCATGGCCTCGAACACCTTGTATATATCTTCCAATGCGATCATCGTTCTTCCCTATATAGAACTTAGCTGATAATTTTAACGGCAAATTTGGATTCACATCTAGAGTGCTCAGTTTAGTTTTGCAAGACTATTTATAGGAAGAGGGGGGCTTCTAGGGCAATTGGTAAGGTGACTTCACCAGCACATAGCACCACAAGGTGAGGTCTTTCAACCGGTCAACAGTCTCAAATTGATACCTTTAAGACAAATTTACCCCAAATTAATATTTTAATCATAAAAAATCCAAACTGGTGGACATATAACAAATTCACCATTAGTTAACTTCCATGAAATTGGTTTAATATCACAAAGTTCCAAATCGATACACCTGTGACAACGGAGGGTAAAAACTGAAAACTGGTACACCATCAACTACCATGTATCATAAACCTTAGCAATTTTACTATAAAATTTAACGGAAATTAACAAAGGGTAAATTTGTCACATATGTACTAGTTTAGGATTTTGATGGTTAAAAAATTAGTTTAGGATAAATTTAGCATATGTGCACCAATTTGAAATTTCTTGTAGTATTAACCTTTTTTTGTAGCATAATTGTAACTAGGCTATTTCTTATTTGGAGAGAAAGGAGGGGGGTGGTTGTTGGCTCTATTGCTTTGGCAGGGGTTGTGCGATCCTTGCTGACCACCATCAAGGGTGTTAATGAACCCTTATCATAAAGTAAGTGGGAAATTTTTTCAAGAATAAAAAATTTATTACACTTTTGTCAATTCAATCCTAGATCTTTTGATTGTTCCAATTGACTCTTAAAGATTTTTATATTTTTATCAATTGAGTCCATCCATCTAATTTGATAGAAAACTACTGACATGGATGCTGACTGCCCTACGTGGCATGATCTGCACTAACATGGATAATTTCAATAATTATTTTCATATTTTCTCGAATCTATTTATTTTATTATTTTTACAACTATAGCCAGCTAGAGGCAAGGGTTGTCTGGGTGAGGGACCTGATGCCCTTGTCGACGAACAAGTGAGGATGTCGACCCTTGCCCGGATTTGGGCAAGGGCCCAACACCCTCACTCGTGGGCGGCGATTGTCCGCCAGCAACCTCATTGGCTAGAATTGTTTAAAAATATATATATAGAAAAAGGAAAATAAAAATTCAAAAAATACTAAAATAATTAAAAATTATTCATGTCAGCATTGGCCGTGCCACGTAGGATTACCAGTGTCTATATTTGCCAAAATTAGCCGGATGCACTCAATTGAAAAAAAAACATGAAAATGTCCATGACTCAATTAGCACACTTAAAAGGTTTAGAATGGAATTGATAAAAAGTGCGATAAGTTAAGACTTTTTGGACAAGTTTCCAGAAATATTTCACCACAAATGCGAATCAATTATCTAATAGGAGATGCATTTGCAAAGTAGCTTTTGCCAAGAGTAGTGGGAAACTTGATTAGCGAATTAAAAGCAAAAACTGGACGGCCAAGATTGATCTCATTATTTTTTAATGGCTCGAGATCTAACCCTATGATTAGGTGAGTAAATTATATATATAAAAAAAAAAAAATCTCCGGCACGGGAGAACGTGATGAATAGCCATTTTAGGGTATAGTTGTTGGTGCTGGATAGGATGCTATGTTCATCGAATTATTATTCCTTTTGTAGGTGCATCGAGTTCTCCAGTTTCATTCCCTCCCGACAGTAGAAAATGGTGCTTTTGATTTGCCTTCTTGTTCTCCACCGTGATCATCACGGATATGCCCTAGTTTTCCACTCAGATTGTTAAGAGTGTGAATCAGAACTCCAAAAACTCGAGAGATCTACTCACGAATCGATCCTTTTCGAACCATGGATCTTTCCGGTACCTATCGAGCGATACTACAGGGGAGTCATGATTCGAAGAGCTACTCTCGACACGTTAAGATGATCCGGCACGGACAGGGAGCCATCGACAGGATAAGGAGAGGCTCAACCAGCGCTTCGGTGCTATATTTTAGGTTTGATCATAATAGAGCGATCGAATCGGGAACCGCATGGACCAAATTAAATATACTGGTTGGGTCCGATTCTCGAGGACTCTAGTCTGGTTCCCGGTTCCATAAAATTGGAACTATTTACGATCAGTCCATTCCCGGTTCTAGGGGGAACGGGACCCCCCCAGACCGGACCGACTAATGTTTTTCTTTTTTAAATAAAATTTTCTAAATGTAAACCTAAACCTAAACTTAAGATGCTTAGCATGAATTTCAGGTTTGGTGATAACCCGATGTGATTAACAAGAGGTGGTCCGATAAATATACTGTTAATGAGAAAAAATTAATGACAAATGACCAAAAAAAAAAAAATACGATCAGTCCAAAGATTGGACTGCTCAGGATCGAACCAATCCAAGCCTCGGACCATCCCGTCCAATTTTCGGTCCTTGAAACTGAAAATCAAGAACCGATCACTCTTACTATATTCTCTTCACACCCTGTCTGGAATGGGATAAATTACCCGATCCGACCTGTCCCGTTCTCGCGAGTTCGATTCACAAGACGCGACATGGCTGGTCTTTAATGTGCAGGGGCCTTAGTGGGAGGTCGGAACCTTGCCACAAAATGTCCCTTGTGTGACGCCTAATGATTCAACCTCAGCGTTATTCTTTGTTGGAGAATGATTCGACTTAATGGGTTACATAGAAAAAGAAGATTAACTTTGCATTTGTATCAAATTCCGTCTTGTCTGTCGCCCATGACAATCTAGTGCTTTCGTCGAAAGTCTGCGGTGAATAAATCGTCACTTGGCGGTAGGATCGATAAGCTCAAAATCGATTCCGTCCAGAGCTTTTAACATGCCCAGATGTCTTGATTCAGAACGCTACGACATCCTCGTTTTAACGTTGTTTTCCTTTTACCGGTCAAGTTTACATGCTTTGTTTACATTTTTATTTACATTCTTATTCATATTTACCATACGCACACAGAGGGAAAATTTCTCAAAGAGTCCCAAATCTATTGTACGACGGCCAATTCAATCATAGACTTTTTAGTTGTGACAATTTATTCCTAAATCTATCACATCTGACAGTTTAGTTATAAACTTTCCAACCATGACCAATTTAGTTCTAAACCTTTCTCACAAGCTTCAGTGCAGGCGCCCCTCGCTTGAGGCCGGTGATTACTAGCGGAGGTAAAAAGAGAAAAGAAAAAGGAAAATAGAAAAAGCAAAAAAAGAAATGAAAAGAAAAAGAAAAGTTAAAAAGTACAAAAATTGTTCATATTAGTGCCAGCTATGCCAAGTAGGATGGCTGGCATTGATTAGATAACTACGTCAGTGATTTTTGGCCAAAATTAGTTAAAAGGACTAAATTGACAAATTATTAAAATGTTTAGGACTAATTGCAAGTTATTAAAAATGCCAGGAACTAAATAGACATAATTGATAGGTTTAGGGCTCAATTGCCCGCCGTATAACAAGTTTATGACTTTTTGGATAATTTCCTCCCGCACACGTAAGTATATGTCTTACTCAAATCTAGAAAATTCGTAAGGGCAAACATCGTGGTTGCTAACGTCTAATCGTGCTTTCAATCGATTCGCGATGAGACGAATGAATGATTGTCGAACAAGAACATGTCTCTTCATCCCAATTTCTCTGCATCTAGAAGTTATGTCCAAGTTGACATGAAATAGCTTTGGTCAACGGGGGAAAGGGTAGAAGTGTAAACAAGCTGCTCAAAGCTCGAGAGAATCTGCGGCAGCAACTTGAATTCTCATGCAAACAAATTACGGAAGTTAATTATTAGGAATGAAATTCTCAAAGTTGCATTAACTTATACTGCAAGTTGTTGTAAAAGAAATGTAGAGAACGAACTTTCAACTCGATGTAATCAAGATGGAAATGTCTTCCCAGAATGACTTTCAATGCTATTTTGACGTTCCAAGAGTACGAGGTCTCACGTTGATTTTTATTTGGCTCAACCTCTTCGGGCAGCAAAAGGATATTAATAGTGTCGCAATTTTCGTACGATGCTGATTTTGGCGATATAACTTTTTAATTAACTACTTAAGTGCCCTAACTTAAAAAAAAAAGGGTTCGCTTGAATGATGTCAGCGTAGTATAGTAGAGAATTGGAAAAAAAAAAATTGTCTTTTGGGGTCATGACGTCGGGCCTAACTCACTTCGAACTTCTCTGTATTAAAAAAAAAGACATTTGGATATGTTTTACCAAAATAGATTCATGTGGGGTTGTCAGAGTCACATGAGAAAATTGCCAAAAATTCTTAAATTTATTGTATTTTTATCAATTCAGTCTAAATCTTTTACATTTATGCTAATTCAGTTCATCCGACAACTTTTGGCGGGTCGACAATGATGTGGCACTCCCGGAGCAAATTTAATAATATTTTAATTATTTTTCCTCTTTTCTTTCTTTTTCTGTTTTTTTTTTATTAAGTTCTCCTTATTCCTCTAGTAGATCACCGGTACCGTGATCAGAGGAGAGGGCCAGTGGGCCACTGGTGCCGGCGCCACTGGGCGAGGCTCGGCGACGCCGTGGCTTCAGAGCGGGTCTAAACTTCGACAAGCTCCGCTCTGAACTTGCCAACTCCATGCGGAGTTCGGTGGAGAAGCCGAAAGTGCAGATTGCCACAGTGAGAGGGCAGGCCAAGGCTCGGAGCTTGATTCCACAGAAAGCGAAGTATCCCAGTTTCAAGGAAAATTGAGTCGCAGATGCGGTTTCAAGGTAACGAGCTTTCATAATTTTTCAAAAAACATTCGTACAAAAGATCTTTTAGTAAGAGACAAACGGGGGATTTATGACAAGATAGGAAAGGCACTCGAGCGGGAGAAGCAGAGCGTAGAGTTGACGCTACATTGGAAACTATGGAAAGGAGAAAACGCACCCTTACATTAAAAATCGCGAACTCCTTCTTCTTCTTCTTTAGTAATCAGTCGGTTACAGTCGCCAGAGATTGATCATGTCTTGTCCTCGCCATTGTCACCGGCGAGACGACGAAGGTGCCGAGCAGAAGATAACTCTTGCTACTCCTCATTTCTTTAAGATTATACTCTCTCACTCGCTTGAATCTGGAAAGCTTGTAAGGACATGGCTCTGGGTGAGCCCAGCAATGGAGACGCCATGGCTAGGTGAGCTCGACCTCGCCCAGTGGCGTCGGCACCAGTGGCCTACTGGCCCTCTCCTCCAGCCAGTCGCTGGACTAGTGATCTGCTGGAGGAAGAAGGAGAACTGAATAAAAAAATAGAAATAGAAAGAAAAGATTTTTTTTACAAAGAAAACAAAAAATATTTTGAAAAAATCATTAAAATAGTATCAAAATTTGTTCCCAGTGAGACATCAGCACCGGCCTATCAAAGTTTGCTGGACGGACAAAATTGACACAAATGCAAAAGGTTTTGGATTGAATTAGCACAAAAAAAAAGTTTTGGACTGAACTGGCAAAATTAAAAATTTAGAACTAAATTAGCAGAAGTACAATATGTTTATGACTTTTTGATAATTTTCCGAAGTTATGCTTGTTGGAGTTACTCAAGAGAAACACTTTTCAATAGTTTTAAGCACCCAAGTCATTGAACTAGAATTTATGACATCATAATTAACGCCACACGAAAGGTATGTCAAGAATTCATTGTCTTTTTCCCCTCTTGGCGCATTGGTCACTAGGGAGTTGCTCCTCAGTCTCCAAGACCCAATGTCGATTATCTTTACTTCACGAATCTTGGAGTTATAAGTCAATATGGCTCATAAAATCAAATTGGGGGTACCACCTTGAGGTAATAATGATAGTATAAACATGAAAATTCGACAATTAGGATAAGTAGTGGCTCAATCACGCCCAACTCGGATTTAGTAAGATAGAGTCTCCTTTGTCATTAAGGTAAATATGAATTACCACTAAGTGGTATTGCTCAGCACCTTGATGGAGTCATTTAACCATACTAACGTCATTAAATCTTTTGCTTTTCAGACATTGTTACCTCTCGCTAAATGGTTGACTAATTGAATTTCGAATTCAGTGAAGGTAGGATTATGAATAAGTTTAGTGACCCAACCAATGTGAATTACCCTAAATTTACATGCTAAGTGGCGGTTCCTTAGTCATTTGACCCCCCCGCTCACAGCAATTTCTATTATTTATGATATCAAAATTTTCCTTAATTGATCAATTGACCATTTCCACTTACTTTTTTTTCTCTTTTCTTGTTTGGACCCTCGAAGTTTCAATTACATCAATTTGACCAACTCTCAGAAACCTAATTACAATGCATCTAATTTGGAGCTTAAGAAAAGGGATTCAAAGGGAAAAAAAAAATGCATATGTGGCCACTTGATATCGTGAAATAATTGAATGTTGAAGTACCGTCCACCACGCTTAGACTAGTATATGACCTAAGACTACAAATTGCGATCATACAATGGTATAGACAAATAAGATTTCTAAAGGGATGCGACTCGGACCTCTTTTGAAATCATGTAAACTTTTGCGAGATCGCTGTTATACTTAAGTAGGTGAAAACGCTACATTTATGCAACAGGGTTGGTTCATACATGCTTCAACTCGTTTTCACTTAGATTAATACATAACGAAATTTTTTTTAACACGTGTTGCTCAAGAAATATCGTGTAGATTATTGGATAAACCTATTGTGAACGTATAAATCCGACACTATTTGATATCATGTGCTATGAGTCGGATAAATCCATCACTTTGACAAGAAAACTTCGGTACTTTTAGACTACCCTGCGACAATCCATCCAACTCCAACCAGCAAATTGTTATTAATTTCCATATTCTCCTTCGAAGAAGAATATTAACCTTCGCTCGAGGTGATTAGTCGGATGAATGATGATCTGACTATGCTTTATAAAAAAAACTTTAAAAGGCCTCTCGAATTTGCTGATAAGATCATAAGGAAGGCACCATTTTTGATGGTTTTCACGAATGATGTTGCATAAAATTTATTGAATATATATCTAAAATAATGTACTGCGTATGTTCCCATCAGTTTGTAAAACCTCAAAAATTTCTGAAAAATTTCTCTGTTGGCCATAAAAGTATAAACCTGGGCTCGAGATCATTTGAAGTGGTATGAAACGATTTGAATTATGCTGTAAACTTTTACAAAGCCTTCAAAAATTTGACACTACATGTTCATAATCTGGACCGTGCGTTGAATGGTTCTCAAATGGCCTTTGCGTAGACTAATTTATTTTAAGAAAAAACATGATGGCACGAGATCGATCAGAAGTGGAAGTGGAAGAACATAGGGGCGGGATGGGTTTGGGAGCTTCCAATGCGAGGTTCTTGTCTCCGACGATTCAGGGCGTCTGGGTGATCTTCCTCAGGTCTCTTCTTCTGACTTCGCATCCTCGTGTTACGTTCTCATACCTGTATCCGCGGATAGATCTGTTTTGGACTACTTTTCTGCCCCGTCGGATTGCCGGCCTGCGATGACCTGTACGGCGAGCCTACGGCCTAGTGGAGTGCCATTCGAGTCTCCTCTTTGGACAGGCCCTTCAAACTTCCCTTCGATGTTTGCGTCACCGCGGATCGCAATCCTAACTCCTACAGTCCAATTAAGGAAGGTGAGGCCATTGCTGTCATCATTTGGTTTCCGCTTATCTTATATTCGGTATGTATCGTGCCGTGCGTTGCTGTATGAACGGTGCGATTTCTCATATTTTTTGATTTCTGTGAACGCCTCAAGGTGGCGAAGGATTTGTGTTTGCGTGGAATGAGAGGGATTTTAGCTAGAGCCCAGCCGGCGATTCGCGACAACAGTTTTTGTGGTGCCCGAGCTATAGGTCGCAGTGGAGACTGTACGTCCCCTTGAGGGCCAGCTATACCAGGAGATGCTTTTATATTTCTTTCATCGTCGAGTTTGAGCCACATTTTCATATGGGAGAGTGGGATGTCAAAGTGTAAATGTAGTTCCAGGGGTGTGAACGTCTCTCCACCTTTCCTGTTCCGCCCCCCCTTTGCAGCCCTTTCTCCCTTCCCCTTCTCCCCTCCTTCCTTTTTCGTTTCTGGTTTTTCCCCCGTCCCTCCTTTGTCTCCTCCTTATCTTCCCCTTCCCTTCCCCTCCGCTCTTCCTCCCTTCCCTTCCCCTTCCTCACCTTCCCTTTTTAATCACTTCTCCACCTCCTACCTCGCGTTTTTTCACCCCCCTTTCCTCCGTTCTCCCCTCCTTTCTTAGTTACATCCCGCGACCTTCCCCCCTTAGATCTTTTTTGTCTTTTTTTCTTCTACAACCTCCCTTTCCCCCCATTTCGTACCCCCTGTACACCACCCCCCATCTTTATTCGTTCCCTCCGTCCTATTTCCTTTGCTGTTGTCCCGTTTCAGACAACCTAGTATGTCATTTAACATATTTTGGTGCCTGATTGCCATGTTTCAGTCATCTCCCAAGTGGTTTTTCTGAAACTATCTTCTTCTACGTACTTGACTCTTTAACTGGACCGGATCTCCTTCTTTTCTTTCATGAGACATTGAACATGCTGGTGAAAGATTGTGGACTATAGTTGACTATTTTTATGGCTGACTTACTGACCGTAGTTTTTATAATTTGATTCAATGTCCCTCTCTCACAGTTTTACCTATGCGTGCGGATTGGAAATCCCATCTCCGAGTCATGCATGAAGAGTCTGAGGTTTTTCCTCCTAGGACAAGTACTAATTAATGTGGAGATTCAGTTTTTGCTGAAGCACTTTTGGCTACTCAACGGAAAGAGCATCACTAGCTCATCAATTATACTGACTATTTTTGGTTTGCTCGAGCCACATGTTATTTGCATTCGATATAAGGAGTCTAAGTAAAAGAACGATATTGAGAACCTATTATTTCCTTCTCGTACTCTGACAAGAACTCTACATTTTCAAAATTGATACGGAAGCGACAATCTGAGGCACGGTGATTATGACATGTATATATGAAAATCATGGTTGCTTCACAAAATTGCAATTTTCTGATATATACACGGATCCGCCGGATGACGATGATCGGAGTCCCTATCAAGATGGCGAAGAGATTCATAAGAGAGCCTTTTGCCTCAAGGACCAGTTCCACGCTGCCATTCAGTGACATCTCTCGGTTGGAGCAGTTCTCGATAGCGGTATCCTTCGAGAAGATGCAGAGTTGAAGAGGGCTATTAGCTGAAGCGGGTCTCGGACTCCACGAGTACTTAGAAATCGCAAAGGAAAGTGCCAACGTTGGCGGTGGCATTTAGAGCTGACTCCCAGCCAGCGAAACCCTTCGCATGCTTTCCCGTGGCTGCACGCGGTTTGGCTTTAGGGGCTCAACGTTGGCTTGGGCGGGAGTAATTCTGCACGAAGCACATCGTCAAGCCCCTCTTCCCATGTGAGTGTCCAGGGCCTAATATTGCCAGTAAGATGAGGCGCTGAATTGTAAATTTATCATGAATACAAATCTAGATTCGGTGACGTTGCGTATCGATCGTCATATTGTAAACGTTTATGAACAGTATGAAAATAAATAAATGAATCCATATGTGTCAGAGTTAAAAATAAGGAGTTACTCCATTAGTCCGCAACGAAGGGGGTGACTGGCTGGGGTAACTGGCTTGACATGTTTTACCTCTTTTTTGTAAAATATTTATCTTGCACAAGTTGAATAGGATGCTATGGTTGGCTCATCCAGAACAAAAGAACATGATTTTCCATAAACTCAGCGTCGAATGGACTTTTAACATGATCACTAACTTGTTATTCAAGAGAGTATAAAACGGATACACTAGACGCAGCACTATTTACGAATATTAGAAGACAATCCTGGGCTCTTTTTTGAATTGAAACTTGTCTATTTTTGGGAAGAATTAATCGACGCGCGATATGCTTGTCAAATATTTGATGTGTAGGCGAGCATTGGAGTACACTTCTATACTTTGTAGCGCTCCTAGGGCACTTCCCATGCATTTGGTTGTGATAGTTGGAACTGTGATTGTAGATGGGTCGATTGTATTGTTAAATATAGTTTGGTAACCTTAGCCGTGTATCATGATACCATATGTAAGCTTATACGTGTTAGTGTCCGACATCTTTTCCAAAAATATTCTTCGTGTCACTTCGAGTACCTTCCCGATACTCTTCGCATACGACTAACACATGGTCAGTACTACAAAAACGCCAGCGACTACGAGGTCTAGCTTTTTGACATGTTATTGGGTTCGTATGTTGGTAGATCAATTTTTAAGCATATTTTTTTTTTAAATAATTATGAATTAAAGAATGTATTTATTATAAATATTATATACAACTAAATCGTAAGTGCTCTAATGTTATCTCAAAAGTAATTATTTAGGCAGTAAAATAAAAAACCAAATGTGCATTTTCTAAGAAAAAAGAAAGAATAAAAGTTGTATGGATGTTTGATGTACGAAATATTATTTAGTACAGGGGAGAAGTCATGTAAGTGTTGTGTTTTGTACTCGATTTTCTAGACAGTAGGAACAGAGAGGTGGCAATGCATAGCATTAATAGAAGAAAACGGGCGTTGATATCACATGCCCGGAATCGCGCATTTTCTGTGGGGCGGAGCGAGAGAAGAGAGAGGAAGGAGAATAACAGAGGAGCTTTATGCTTTAATGGCGATTTTCTAATCGCTCAAAGGCGAGTAGCAAAACTAAAGGAGAAAGGAATGTCCTGTTCTATCCATCAGACAGCTTCGATCCAATGAAAGCCTTCCCCCCCCAAAATAAAAAAATCGCATCCCCCCCCAAAAAAACAATGAAAAAAAAACAAAACTAAGAGTAAAAAGAAACAGAATGGGTGTTATACAGGAGCAGAAAAAACAGAAAGGAGGGACTCCACCATCCAGTCCAATCACGCAAAAATCCATCAAGAGAACAAAATGTTTTTTGTTTTTTCCCCCTTTTTTTCCCCCGTTTTTTTTTTTTTTTTTTTTTTTTTTTTTATTTTTTTTTATTGTTTTTTTTTTTTTTTCTTTGTTTTTTATTTTTTTTTATTTTTATTTGTTTTTTTTTTTTTTTTTTTTTTTTTATTTTAATTTTTTTTTTTATTTTTTTTTGTTGTTACATATTGTTTTTTTTTTTTTTTTTTTTCTTTCGTTTGGTTGTACACCCTTGTTGTTTTTTGGTATGTTTTGTTTTTTTTTTTTTTATTTTTTTTTTATTTTTTTTTTTTTATTTTTCTAATTTTTTTTTTATGAAATTTTTTTCTTGAACCCCGCGAGTAAACCTCTTCCTCGCCTCACCGTCTCCGCCACTGTTTTTTTTTTCCTCTCAAGCTGTCTCTTTTTAGCTCGTGCTTCGCAATGGAGACAAATTCGTCTCGACCCACCGAATGTATTAGACGCTGCTCCTGCTCGTCCTCTGGTGCTTCTGCTGAGCTAAACCATTGCGAGTCCTGTGACAATGACCTGCAGACAAGCCGCACTTTCGCTGTTCAGTCCTCGCGTGCAAGACCCCGGCCCAGAGCTTTGTCCGTGTATGGGTCCAAATTGCTCGAACTGACGAGCATCGGCCTGCTCCAGCAACAGTGGTCACGGTAATTTCAGCGACCTGACCTATATGACGTTGTCCGTGGACATTCGCCCCAGCTTGTCAATCTCTCTTCTTGCTGCCTTATTGACAATCGGCCAGTTTTCTCCTAGCTCTTTGCTCGAAAATTAATGTTCAACTAGGTATATGCGTACAGTAACCTCGCTCATTGAGAAAATACTCAGTGTTTGGATACCGGGGGGGGGGGGGGGGGAACTTAGAATTCGGTCAATGTAGAGCAACCATTATGATGGATTTTACTTAGGCTGCTAAATTTTAGTAACTGGAAAAAATAGGGCCACTTTTCATTGCTTTTAGTTTGCCCTGCTGGATGGCATGTTCCCTTCTATAAGATCTGCATCAAGCGGTCACTCTCATTTAGGGAGTTCGACTTCTCAGTCGGATAAAATTGTCTTATTGGTCGATTTGAAATAACCTTTGCGGTCATTGCTTGATGGATAACGTAGTATGGTTGCTATTTTATTCAGACAGAGAATGTCCAGCCGCTAGTTGTCAATTAAACATCTCTCATTAGCAAAATTAGAGGCCACACCTAATGTCACTAACATCTGCACAGTTTTTTTGAGGCATTTTTTTTTTTTTTTTTCATCTTATAAAGTAGAGGGATTCTTCTGCTAAATGCAAGAGTAACACAATATATCTTTTAGTTTGAATAGAAAAGCAGATTGATGTGAGATAGCATTCAAGATCCTGTAAAGTGGTAGTGGCTTGTTACATAATTAAACATGTTCGTTTTTTTGAGAGCAACAGACCCAACACCTGACACCCTAAACGTGTCGGCAATTTAGATAGG
>JAGVVM010004023.1:0-25087 GCA_019149425.1 Psidium friedrichsthalianum
ACACGTAAGGTTCGAAATAGGTGCAGTTCAGAGCAACTAATCATGCAGATCATGTATCAATCAGATTAGACGAATTGCCAAAGTATTGGTACGGTCGCCAATGAAACACTACAGGGATTACCCATACACAAATGCCAACCGGACAAATTGGCAGCTTCAATTAGGGCTCGGCTCCATTTCCTTCACCTACTCAGAATCTTTCCCACTTTCTCCTCCTGCCAAGCCAATGCGTTGCCATAACTCTGTCTCTGTCTGTCTGTCTGTCTGTCTGTCTGTCTCTGTCTCTCTGTCTCTCTGTCTCTCTGTCTCTCTCTCTCTCTCTCTCTGTCTCTCTCTGTTCTCTCTCTGTCTCTGTCTCTCTCTCTCTCTCCTCTCCATCAGATCCACTCTGTAGAAACACAGGCAACACTAGCTGTCCCCTCGAACTGCCATTGTGCTTCGGAAGGAGAAGAAGATCTTGGAAGATAGAATGTGAGATTACAATGAGCGCTGCATCTTGCCCCATCATTAACACAATCATTGAGAAGAATATACACATTGTCTTTACTTTCTTCGTGATTGATCAGGGATTGCACTTGTTCATCAAAATGCACAATCGTTAACACCATGCATGATGTAGACATTGTGTTACAGTAAAGACCACCATTGCTATCACTTTTATCATAAAATCTAGACGCGCTGGTGAATTCAATGTACGGGCTGTAGGTGCATTTGTGATTGAAAAAAAAAGGATTGGATTTGAGTTAAATGTACTCGCTGCTCAAGACTAATACAAAAATGCGCTAACGCCGCTAAAATCATTTAAACAATATGCAGCTAAGCATGTTGTGGCCCTACTCAACATTTATCAGTGAGATCACGATCCAATTGACAAGGAAATATGGAAAACAAACACACTTGGCTATAATTTTGCACTGTGAGAACTGCAGTAGTAATTTCACTGCAGTTCCAGTAAGAGTGTTTTGTGATTGAGCAATGAAATTAATTCAGAGTCGATAAAGGATTTCTCCAAAAAGCTAAGGGTTAGCAATATTAATTAATCATGATTTCCAGTGGCTCTCTATGCATCTGTTGGAGCTTGCCTGATGGGTCGTACCATTTTGTCTCCTCCATCCACCAATCGGTGATATTTTGATTATCATAAAACAGGGTGGCAGGACTTTGATCTGCAATGGTGTGGGTTTACGATTATACCGATAAACTACTATTGCACATATTCTCATTTAGAAAATCACCTATTATAATCTCAATGTATCGACACTTCTAATTATTAGTCGCACTAAAAATTTTGTTCTCAATAATTTTAAGCAGACAGTGGCACATATCTGATGAAGAAGAATGTGAAAAAGTGAGGCTACTGGTGATGAACCAAAAGAAAACAAATTGACGAAGAAAATGTTATAAAACCAGTGAGGAAATGGGATTTTAACTCATCTCCCCGTCGTTCTCCTTCGTCTCACAAGAAGCAAACAGGAAGATTACAAGGGGGCGGAAGAGGAAGGAGGAGGAGAGAGAGATGAGTTAAAATCCCATTTCCTCACTGGTTTTATAACATTTTCTTCGTCAATTTGTTTTCCTTTTGGTTCATCACCAGTAGCCTCACTTTTCACATTCTTCTTCATCAGATAGTGTGCCACTGTCTGCTTAAAATTATTGAGAACAAAATTTTTAGTGCGACTAATAATTAGAAGTGTCGATACATTGAAGATTATAATAGGTGATTTTCTAAATGAGAATATGATGCAATAGTAGTTTATCGGTATAATCGTAAACCCACACCATTGCAGATCAAAGTCCTTCCACCCTGTCTTCTGATAATCAAAATATCACCGATTGGTGGATGGAGGAGACAAAATGGGTACGACCCATCAGGCAAGCTCCAATCAGATGCATAGAGAGCCACTGGAAATCATGATTAATTAATATTGCTAACCCTTAGCTTTTTGAGAAATCCTTTATCGACTCTGAATTAATTTCATTGCTCAATCACAAAACACTCTTACTGGAACTGCAGTGAATTACTACTGCAGTTCTCACAGTGCAAAATTCATAGCAAGTGTTTGTTTTCCATATTTCCTTGTCAATTGGATCGTGATCTCACTGATAAATGTTGAGTAGGGCACAACATGCTTAGCTGCATATTGTTTAAATGATTTTAGCGGCGTTAGCGCATTTTTGTATTAGTCTTGAGCAGCGAGTACATTTAACTCAACTCCAGATCCTTTTTTTTTCAATCACAAATGCACCTACAGCCCTACATTGATCCAGCGGTCTAGATTTTATGATAAAAAGTGATAGCAATGGTGGTCTTACTGTAACACAATGTCTACATCATGCATGGTGTTAACGATTGTGCATTTTGATGAACAAGTGCAATCCCCTGATCAATCACGAAGAAAGTAAAGACAATGTGTATACTTCTTCTCAATGATTGTGTTAATGATGGGGCAAGATGCAGCGCTCATTGTAATCTCACATTCTATCTTCCAAGATCTTCTTCTCCTTCCGAAGCACAATGGCAGTTCGAGGGACAGCTAGTGTTGCCTGTGTTCTACAGAGTGGATCTGATGGGAGAGAGAGAGAGAGAGAGACAGAGACAGAGAGAGACAGAGAGAGACAGAGAGAGAGAGAGAGAGAGACAGAGAGACAGAGAGACAGAGAGACAGAGACAGACAGACAGACAGACAGACAGACAGAGACAGAGTTATGGCAAGGCATTGGCTTGGCAGGAGGAGAAAGTGGGAAAGGATTCTGAGTAGGTGAAGAAATGGAGCCGAGCCCTAATTGAAGCTGCCAATTTGTCCGGTTGGCATTATGTCAATGGGTAATCACAGTTTTCCTATTTGAACCTGTAAAATATTTGGCAATTCTCTAATCTGATTGATACATGATTGCATCGATTATTGCATTAGAGTAATGTTTTGGAATGATACAAGTGATTATTTACTTTTAGTTTAGTTAGTTCAACGGATCTTACATTGCCATTTATTGCCATTCCCTTTGCTACTTTGTTTTGGTGGAGATGAGGCATAGTATGTCGACTACAGTATGACGAGTACCCTTGAGTGTAGCCAAGTATCCTGTTGGTATAGGTTGGTGGGTAGAGAAAGTAAACTCGTTGTCGCAACGATGATTGTTTTGTTTTCCTTGATAGGTAACCAAAGCTGTTAAATGCATAGGGCTGGACTTGCCAACACAACAAGAGTTAGACACCAATCCCAGTGCTTTCACACATATGAGGAGAGTGGGAATCTGGGATTGCTCTTTGTTCTGAATGAACAGATCGGCATAGGTCCCTAGTGTCTTCCTAACAATTTAAGGTGGCTTGAATGGCCTGAATATCCTTTATCAACTCTGAAGTTTAGTGCTGGTCCAAACAAACTTGTTTGGTTTGACGTGCATAATAGAGGGATTAAAGAATTAAGAGATAACTTAAACGTACATCATGCATGCTTTTGTTGATGTTTTCATTTTCAGTGCCTTTCACAAAGTGAAAATTATCAAAATCTTGTTCAGCTGTTCTTTTTAATCTGCAGCATTTTAGAAAGTTGAAGTTCCTAAATTTCAGCTGCTGTAAGTAGCTGATTCTTGTTCCGAACTTCTCAGATATGCCAAATTTGGAGACATTGAACTTAAGTAGGTGCTTGAAACTCAAGGAGCTTCCAACCGAACTGAAGCTGAAATATATTCACACACTTGAGTAACTGGCTGCTCTAAACTTGAGAAGTTAATTGAAAACCTAATCTCTGTTATCAGTCTTTCTAGTAGCATCTACTAGATGCAAAGCCTGAAGCACCTTTTCTAGAAGGTTTTTCATTGTTTTGCTTGTTTCCAGAGAGCAGTGAGAGCTCCAATCTCACTAATGGTGGACTTGGATTTCCGAATCTGGTCTCCTTGAAGCTTAGTGGGTGCAATCTGTCAAAGGCAGAATTCCTTCTGTTTTATCTGCTTCTCTTCTGTAAATATTTTGCATCTCTTAGGAAATGACTCCGTTAGTCTACCTACATGCATTAGCAGGTTTGAGGAGTTGATGGTCCTCCAAAAAATTATATGACTGTAAACAGCTACAGGAGATCCTAGAGCTCCCGCCAAAAATTTGCACCCTCGAAGCAAATGGCTGCAATGCATTGCCAGATTTCCAAAGTTACCTATTCAGCATCTAGTCCTCTATGTCAGTGTATATTCGCTTAAAGTCATGTCATGGATTAGTTGGTGAAGGTATCGACATGGCTAACATTACAAAAATGCATAATCTGGTGTGACTTTGATTTAATAGGTTTGCTATAGCAGGATGTTCTTGAGATGGGTCACTCCATGTATACTATACTTCCTGGAAGAGAGACAGCATTTGGTTTATCTGAAGTTAAGAGCATCCTGTCTGTTTCTGGGGTGTTTGGATCCCGACATTTGCATGGGAGTTTCCTTGGATTGGCTTTGGGCGTTGCTTTTGAATTGGAGGAAGGAATTGAGGCAGGCGTTTCGTGTGAGATTCGGCCATTTCTTGGTTACTGTTTGATCACTCAAGGTTTAACTACTCAATACGCAGTTCATTGGATGAGGTGGGCGAGATGTTAGAGACTGAGTGGGGTCTCTTCCAGGTTTCATTTGAAGTATCAGAAGCAACAATAAGAAGGCGTAGATTTCGCCTCATATGCAAGCAGGTTCTATGCCAGCATGAATTGCCCTTAGAAAGCAGCCCGAGCCTATAAAGCTAATCTCAATTATCGGAGAAGTTGAAACTAAGAATTAGAGAAATTCTATATATTTCGATATATGATAATGAAAATTAGCATAGCTTATTTATAGGTTTTATGATATCACTATCTAAAAAAATCAAATAAATAGAAACACCAAGTATAATCAATCAAGGTCAATCAAGGATATTTTATATCAAAGGAGATATACACATAATCCCTAGTGATATGTAGAATCAAATAAAAATCATAAATATCTCTAGAATACACCTAAATATTTTTAACATCCCCTCTCAAATACAAGGTGAATTAAATCAAATCAACTTGAGTTTGAAAAACAATCCAAACAGTGTCCAAATGAATCTTCCTTCGCTATGAAATCAAATAGCGAAAATGGTTGACACCAGCACAATGGATTCAGGCTTCCATTGACGACGAGATTTCATTTTGTTGATTGTCTAATGGAGGCGAGTCTAGTGTTGGGGTCGACTTCTCAAAATGAAACGCGAAATGTCGAGAATCAAAGAGGAAGTAGCAAGCAACCGATTCGGCAAGGTGAGTTAAATCAAATTAACTAGAGTTTGGAAAACAATCCAAACGAATCTTCCACTGCCATGAAATCAAATAGTGAAAATGGTTGCTGCCGGCAATGAACAATGTCGGGCATGATAGATTTAGGCTTGCATTGATGACAAGATTCCAACATGTTAATTGTCTGACGGCGAAGAGTTTAGTAGTGAGATCGACTTCTCGAAATGACACGCGAAACATTGAGAATTGGAGGGGAAACAACCTTGATTTATTCTAATTTGTTGTGATTGATATTGTAATTTTTAGTTGCTTTAGATAGCATACTAGAATAGCCTATTAATAGGCTTGTGTATCATCAATATTACATACAGAAATATACTGAAATTATATTTTCCACTCTATCCTTTA
Organism: Psidium friedrichsthalianum; assembly: GCA_019149425.1. Lineage (NCBI taxonomy): Eukaryota > Viridiplantae > Streptophyta > Magnoliopsida > Myrtales > Myrtaceae > Psidium > Psidium friedrichsthalianum. The sequence goes on from JAGVVM010004023.1 coordinate 5,634, forward strand.
CATGGTATCAAAGTAGAAGAGGTAGAAGTATCAGATTCTTGAATCATGGAATGGACTGTGGATCGACATCTAACGATAGAGTAACAAATGAACTTTTAGAGGAATCCTGAATGGTAGCAGCAGTAGTAGGTAGATGTGCATGCGGACCTCTGAACGGAGATTGGTTATTCGTTCCTATAGGTTGGTTAGGTTTTAGCTAATAAAAAATGGATGCACAATGACAAAGTCAGCAACAATGCATGCAATAGGGTTTGCACATGAGGAGGATCCTGAAGTAGCAAGCACTGCATCAGCAGGTGTGGAGACTGATGGAGTAGAGCATTGCGCCTTTAAAGTAGCAAGTTGAGTCTCCTCAATTAACAATTCTGAGAGAACTACCTCAAGATGAGGTAAAGGATCTCGATGTAGAAGTGAAGCTCGCACAAGTTCATACTCATCATTAAGTGCTATCAAAAATTGCATAACGCACATACGATCGTGATATTCAACAAACTTACTAGCATCAGCATTAGACACCGATTTCGATTTAGATAAAGCTAGCTGGTCTCATATAGCAAGCATGGAAGATAAAAAATCATTAATAGACTAACTTGTCCCTAATGCATATGATGTGGATTCCCTAACAGTTGATATTGATGAGCCATGTCCGATGTGGAATAAGGACTAGCAAGAAGATCATAGCCTCCTTTACTGTATTTTAAGTGACCAAACTGAAGTTTGATAGCTAGAATCAAAGTATTTTGAAACCATGTGAGTATTTGATGATTCTTGCTATCCCACTCCTAGGGGAACAACAAGAATACAAGCTTCTTTACTGTATCTAAGCGACAACAATACAGGCTTCCTTCATAAGACTTTTTCGACAAGTTCCTAAAATTGGTTCTTTGTGTTGTTTTTGGTGTGGAAGATGGAGAAAAGAAAATATCTTCCGACATTGTGCCACATGCTAACTGCCAAAGGCGGAATGCGCTAGAAGGAACTTTCAGTTCATTTAATTTGGATCACACATGGATTCTATGTCTCAAAACAAATGTAATGTGAGGTGTGTTGGAGGGAACAATTGGTTTCAGTCAATTTGAGGAGAAGAATGTACGATTTAGCCTCATGCTAGCTCATAGTAATTGCATCTTGGGAACCTAAAATGCAACAATAAGCTATCAATTTCTTTTATATAGATTTACCACTCAGAACAAAAACTGAATGATGAACATAGTAATTTACCGATCGCATAAATTACTGACATAGCTCCATTTTTAAGGTAACCAGTGATCACCAAAAGGAATTTACCAATTCCAACTAGAATGTATATAATCTACTTGTTATGTAGAAGTTTACAAGATGTTATTTATGCTTTTTCGACTTATTAGTGTTGTTGTTATCTCTACATGGTAATAGTGATAGGGATGCTGAATCTAGGCATGCACCGCCTTTTGGCAAAACCGTAATTATCATAAAGGAAGATTTCGCATGGGTTCATCACCACGATTATTGGTGATCGGTCGCTGATTATGCTCTAATGCTCTGACAAGTCTATTATTGTGAAAGGAGAGAGTTAGTGCAGGTTATATCAAGTTAATCTATTTGTCAAATTTGCACTAGACTATAACGTTTGTGTTTAGTTTTGTCTGGAAACTAAGTACTTTTTTTTAATTGAAATAAATATTTTCTTCGGACCAAAAAATATATATTGTTGAATTAAGTAACTTACAACATAGGCATGCTTTTACTGGAGTATGTTACTAAAAATTAGAGGAATTTACAAAAGCCAATTCGATAACAAGTTATCAAGCTGTTTAGAGATTTTTGCTATTACAATTTAGACTTTTTGATCAATTGTCCCTGAAAATTTTTGACATGGCATCTAGTCATCGTCGCCTTTCCTACGTGCCATGTTGACATAGAAAATTTTACTTGAATATGATGTTGTACATGAATTGTGGCGAGTTCCAGTGATAATTGGCCAGATAGACTACATTAGAATATTACGCAAAGTTTAAGACAACTTTGGCAAATTTGAAAGTTTAACACTGAATTCATACCCATACAACAAACTTAAGACTGAATGGGTATTTCTTCCGGGTTTCTTCTTTACCAATATTAAAATAAGGCTGACTCTTCATTTTGAGTTGTCACCACAATTCACATTTCTTCGCTCTTCAAAGAGTTAAACAAACTTGCATTTTCGACCATATGTCTCGAGCAACCGCTATAACCGTTGACACATTATAGAAATGGTCCCAAGACAAACTTGAAAAGAGCAGATTTAGCCGCGTTGGATCCTTGAGAGTTAGTGGACAATGTACCATTAGGCACCCCATATCTTTTCTATTCTCATACACCCTCTAAACTTTGTTTAAATCCAAATGCTATTAAAGCAAAAGACAAAGAAATTAATCAATCTCAAGGATTACTCGAATTCATTTGTAATGTATCGGGTCTCCTTGCTTCGAGTCTGGATAATGAAATGGGTTCTTTTGTTTTTTCAAATTTATACAACTAGTTCGACAAAGTGAAACCTATGGCAAATTATCAGATGAACAATCTTTAGTGTTCCACTTGCTTTGTCAATTAGATAGTTTGCTGGATCAGGACAACGAGAGCGAACTGGGAGACGACACAATAATGTGGCCAGTCTCTACTTGTAGATATACCTTCATTCTTGCGGACTATAAAGATAATTGAGGCATATAGTTTCAATCAGTGTTCTTTTGGGAGAACTATCCCATGAAAATCATAAAATATGTGATCGACCGTGGTAAGTCCAACCCAATGTTGCAAAAATAATTGAATTTGCCTAAGTAAAATTGTAGAAAGTACAAAAAAGACATTGCATATCCAACCAACTTACTGTAGTTTATAGGAACCCGGGTTCAAATCCACACATTTCACACAAGAATAGTAAGATTCTTAAGACATCCAACAAGATTCCCCATACCAACATGTGTTTTACATTAATGACATCTCATCTCATGTAATTTAGAAATCTCAACCTCTGGCCTTGAGTTCTACATGCCGTCTTGAAAGATCATCATCATAAACCTTCTCTGATTTAGTTGGAACTGCATGTTCAGCTGGTTTCTGCATCAAGTTGTTACTTCTCCTTCTGGAGTGGAAAGTGATGTTGATTCAGCCATTGCACTCTACATGAACTCTGCCTTCACCTCCAAGTTCACAGCCATTGCTCAATTCTCTTGCGCCACTAATGGAAGCCCCAGGGCCAAGCACCGACGTGCTCTCCTGATGATGTTGCTAGCAGCGACACCTAGAGGGGGTGAATAGGTGCTTCTGAAGGTTTTGAGTTATAAGCGCAAGCAAGCACAGAAACGAGTATTGAAACTAAACAGATCGAGTATGTATGAAATAAAGGAGTTCAGAAGGAGAAATGTGCACACGGATTTATAGTGGTTCGCTATAGAAGCCTACGTCACTCTCCCACGATGACAGCCGATTGGCTGGATTTCACTATAATGATTGCAAGGTTACAATAAACTTTTCTCAACAGTTTTGCTTGTCTTTTTCAAATCTCTCAAAATTCTTTTCCTCATGCATTCCTCGAACGAATACCAGCACTCTCCTTTTATACCCCTTTCACCTCGAACTAGCCGTTGTCAAGGTGCTCCACGGGATCACTCGTCAATCTTCAATCAACCTTGATTGAGCGAGATAACTTGAAAAGATGCTAGGTACCCGTTGAAGAAAGATCTGGTTACTTCAGATTCAGTCGCCCATACAACTAAATCCTCAGTTTCCATTTTCATGAGATGTTGAATCTTCTGAGGAAGGAAAGAAAGATAATATCTAATCAAGGATCTTTGTCCTAATGAAGATGGACAGTCATCCTGTAGATCGAATCCTTTCACTTCCCGTAAGTTCCGAAAATCAATCGAACTCTTGTCAAACGTGGGTCTTCTTAGTCCAACTGCAGAATCTGAATCCGTTCAGAAACAGCCTTCAAACCATGTGAAGTTTCTCTGAATCTGATTCGGCTTTTCTCTGTGATCTGAGCTCTTAAAGATCCTATTGTCGATGTCTCACGTGAGTCTTCTTGAGGTCTTCTAAGGCAATGCTGTCCTCCATCTGAATCCATTTGAGGCAGTCAAACACTTCATCTGAATTACTCAGACGCAGACTCCTCCTTCTGATTCCTTTAGAGGCACAAGCATAGTTCCTCCTTCTGACCATTCAGAAGCACTATGGTGACGACTCTTCCTTGAGTTCTGAACGTCAGTTGCGGGATTTTTAAAGCTCTTTTCACATCGTGATTTCTGCAGGGAAGATGTACTTCCATTAACTAGACTTCTTAAAACGAGTTTTGTCAGAATCAAAATTTTTAATGGGATAGTTTCCTCAACACCTGAGACCAACATTGGCCGATGAGGTAACGATCTTGCTGTTTTCTTGTAGCGCTCGTACTGTTCACTTACCTGTTTCCTTTTTTAGGCTTATCTTTTTCCTGCTAAATTTTCTTGTTCATTTTTTAAATTATTTTACGTAAAACATAAATTTTGCTGCAATTAGTTAGATCTTTGCCACTAATGAATATTTTATGGAATGAGAAAATTATTTTACGAACATTAAATTTAAATGGTTCGACCAATGAAAATTAAATAGGCATAATCGGGGTAGAAACAGAAATTTTCTAGAAAATTGTAGGTCTTTTCGAAGTGTCGTTTGCTAGGGCCCATTAGTGCCAGCCATGATACCAAATTGTAGATGAAGAAGTGTATGAGGTGTCAAGGTTTCGGGCCTTAGTGTTACCAAGTTCTGATCCTTCTTTTTTTTGGGCCTTAGTGATACCGGCCCATATCCAAATAAGACCAACGCCTGGCCCGAAAATATCTTAAATTTTCAGGCGGGGCCAAGTCGGTGAAGCCGCGCGCAGGCCTTTTTGACACCCTAGTTATTAGTTGTACCAACCCTCTTTTTTTTTTTTTTACAAAGTACACATATTCTGTCCGCCAAAAAACTCGATTATTAGCTAGCAACGTTTGGCCGACCAGTGAATACATGTCTTTATGTGAGATTGATTTAGGAACTCTAGATCATTATTTGAAATATGTTTATTCTAGGCTCTTTTTTTTTAATAAACGACCCCTCCTTTGTGTCTTTATTTAGAATTTTGCCGAATAATGACTATCAAGCCATTTCTGTTAATAACCCAAAAATAAATAAATAAATCAGCCACGGGAATCAAAGCCTTGGATTCGCTCCAGATATGAGCATGTGGAAGAAACAAGGTGGCGGGGGCCGCTGCCCATCAAAATCAACTTTAATCATTCCTCTTTCCAGAGCAATGTCGCGTGGAGGGAAGCTAGCACGAAAGTGATGAGCAAATGTCCCCTTGGGCTTTTGACTAAGCAACAAGACAAAGAAAAAGGGCGAAGAGATATATTATCACCTCACATTGAATTCCGCGTAATAGCGGGCTCGATTAACGTGAGCAAAGGTCATGGGTAATGTCGGTTTAGATTAGTGACAAAATAAGCTAAACTCGAGACGCGATTCTACCGCATCCGAGGTTAGTGGACACTTTATACTTTCGAAGTGACAGTTCTTTGTTAAAGTCCAAACGCGGATCTCCTCTTTTGGACTAAATAATCTGAATAGAACATGTTTCTTTCACACCTCTACGAACATTTCTTTTGAGAAGTACTTGCACTTTGATTTGACAAGGCATGACATTACTAAGCAAATGAATTCCAAAAAAAAAAAAGCATCCAATGCAAAGGGCCTACTACAGCGAAAGATCATTCGCTCCAAAGTAATAGAAAATAAGCTACTGGACTACCAATTAATCATTTAATGTGTTTTCCCTTTACACAATTTCCATTTCTTTGAACATTGTATAATAGAACCAACTGCATTACTTTAAACTAAACAAAAAGCTAGATCTATTTTCATCCCAAGCTATGCAAGGAAAAGGTATTTATTATCACATGTACTTTTGGGTGCAGTTGTTATAAGGCACTATTACATGTAATTTTCTTTTTCAAATAACTTTAAAATATAGTTGTATTTAAATTTGTTTTTTTTTGGACAGAAAATTTGGTTTAATTGAGTGAGTGCTTTTTTGTTATATTTCTCTTACTCAACTCTTATTATTTTTAGAAATCGAGAACAATTAGTTTAATTTTTTTGAATTTTTCATTAAAGATTAAGATTAACTTAGAAAAGAAATGGGCCCGACCATCAAGCCCAGAACGGCCCCTTGGCCCCTCCTAGCTGGCACAACACGTTCTTCCACTAGGCCTTTCGCCATCAGTTTTTTTCACTTGACGTTTGGGGCGATTTATCAAGCTTTAACGTTGCAAGAGTCTCATTTTGTTTTGTTTATGCAACCCACAATTCTACTTACGTAAAACTGGTACCCGGAACGAAAGGGAATCTTTCATTTCATTACAATTATTATGAACCTCAAAGCAGAGTAGGAAAAAAAAAATCTAAAAAGCAAATCAAAGTCGAAGTTAATGTCCCGCAAAGTAAGAAGATCTGCATTTTATGGATTAAAGAATGGAACGCGACAATAACAAATGAGAAAAAGTAAAAGTCACGCGAGAAATTTTTTCTTTTCTTTTTTCTCAAATTAAAAGGTAGCTTCCTTGGCAAAGCATTACGACCATCACTTGTCATGCATGTGCTTTTCAATTCAATTTTTTTAATGTCAGATTAATCGGTCTAAGGGAAGTGAACTGCTTTTGGCTTCTTTGACAACTTTTTGACGATAACTCATCGTTGAGTAGGCACTTGTTTTACCCCTCCTTCATCCGATTGATATCTAAAATCGCGTGGTGGGATCACGCATGTCACAAGTCCATCCAAATTTAGTTGACTTTATGATTGTTATGCAGACTTGCGCGATGGACATGGGAAGGCATAAAATTAGGCGAATGCCATTGCCGCGGCTTGCACTTAGAGGACGAGTATCAAAAATCGTAGGCACGGATCGAGCAAAGGCCCTGGTCGAGGATGCGGCCTCACTTTACAGATGGCTTGATGCCAAGACCGATCTAGCTTTGAGGGTCATCTATCTAATCAGCGACGGCTTGTGTTACGTGATGGGGACGACCATCTTTGTGGATGGAGGCCAATCTCTAGCGAGGCCTCAGATACGTGACCATCTTTTGCGAATCGCCCTTTTTTGCATGTAGCAAACTATGCAACCTATAACCGCATTCATTCAAACAATATTTCCAGTGGGGAGACGGTCACTAGCCCAAGGTTTCAAAAAAAAAAGGCAGGATTTGCTTCAATAGCCTGTATTTAGGAAATATGCCAGTTCTTACAAGTAGTATCAAGTTGATTCACTTTTCAGATTTTTTTTTTATTTTACTTGCTTGATCGATTTGTATATTTATCTTGAAATTATGTACTCGTGTTGTCATATGAAATGAAGATGTTAGTCTCAACCAAAAAATATATATGTTGTGGATTTGCATGAAAATAATTATATAATACAATTTGAAAAGTCAATCAGCTTTCAGATATCATGCAATTAAGGTAAGGAAAAAAAAAGTAATAAAACGGTGAAACGGGGAGAGAGACAGAGAGAATGGGGCGGGTGAACTGACTTTAATAGCCCGAGGGTCTAGTTGTTGGAAAATATCTTGGGGGGCAAAATGGTCATCAAAAACAAAATGGTCATGTCCGTAACCATTCTGTCCGCGGAAGTCTGTCAATAGTCTGGCCTAATATTAGCTCCAGGCCTCCGGGTCGAGTTACCGACAGGAGATAACTGTAGAATTTCTCAAAACCGGATTTTACAGTAAAAAATGACTCTTGATTTTTAGCAAAGTATGAGTGAGTGAGTGGGCAAACGGAAGTAGGAGTGCCTAAACTTGAATTTCTCGTGCATAGGTTGAAATCTCAGTTGTTTTCATTCTCCGGTGCAGAATTTTAGTGAAAACTCGCCCTGTCTTCACAAAACAAATAGGAGGAGATTGGATCACCTGGTCTTTTAATCCATGCTGTCCTCCGAAAAAAAGCCAACAAGCTCTCTACCAGCAATTATAGAGTAGCATATCGGGATAGTAATGCATCTTTCCGCCAAGTCAAGAGTACAGTGGGAACACCAATTGCAGTCAACAGATTCAACAAAAACAAAAGAAAAAGGAAAAAAGAAAAGAGCACTTTAACCTTCATATGTCAATAATGCGCTGGGAACACCATCCCGTTTGTTTGTTTCTGGTCCGAAATCAAGGAGGGGTTCGTGCATGGGGTGCGTGGAAAGCAGAGCATCGGTGCATTGTTCAGCTTTACCGATCGAAACAGCCTTTGTCCTGACGTGACTCTGGGGGATATAATGGGGGACACTGGCAAAATTACAAAAGCTCATTAAAAAAAAAAATGTCTGGTAAAATAAAGGAGAGAAGGAAAACTGGTGTGTGAATGCACTTGGATGTGTGTGTATGTACGTATCTGTATTTATAAAAGTGTCGTCATGCGCGCCCTAGAGCAAGTGTTGCCATCGTTGCAATTGCTTCTGCTTTTGCTTATGCTTCGCTTCCATTTTCCTCGTAATCTTCATCGCCACCTTCTTATTGGACAACTTCCCTGAACTTCCTCCGACCAAAAAAAAAAAAAAAAGCACTTGGAATGCAGCCAAAGCGACGTGGACATATGCACATGGCTCCCTGTTACCATTTTTAAGAGAAAGATAAGCTACTTGAATTAGCAATTTTCCCAATTTCCCATGTTCACTGTGACCATGATTCACTGGACTCGGCAACTCAGCCTGTAATAAATATTGAAATGAACGTAGCAATTAAATTTGAAGTTATGTGGCCCCGGGGTGAGGGGGTGGGGTGATGGGGATTTACCTAACATGCCAAAAGCGTAGAGCTAAAATTGACGGTGGGGGTTATTGGAAAGAAGTTAAAAGACGATGTCCCTCTCTGCCGTTTGATTGTTGGGTGTTGGATTGGATCACGGTAATTTACCTTACGCTCACTTCAACAATTTTCAAAGGCTTTCTTTCCGCAAGCCAATCAATGAATGGGGCCTCCAATCAGGACTGTACGGAATTATTGGTCATAAAATAAATTTATCATATGTTATCTTTAAGGAAGAAAAGTTTCACATGCAAATTAAAATAGTCAAAGACCAAGATTTTTTTTTTTTTTTTGGAACTACGAAAAAGAAAGTTATGCGCCTGGTATAAAGAATATAGCGAGAAGATCAAATGGCGAGCAAAACATACCTCAAACAAAGTACCATATCTTCGTCTTCCTCTGTTTCCTGATTCTAATGGCTTTTTCGTCTTCTGCGATCAGAAGCAGCTACGACGTCTTCCTAAGTTTCAGGGGCACGGATGTCCGCAAAAACTTCGTCGATCATCTCTACGAAGCTCTGGTCCGGAATGGGATACACACTTACATTGACGATGAAGAGCTGAGCAAGGGAGAGGAGATATCACCCGCGCTTATGGAGGCAATCGAGGACTCAAAAATCGCGATTGTCGTTTTCTCCGAGGACTACGCCTCTTCTACATGGTGTTTGGATGAGGTGGCAAAAATCATGGAGTGCAAGGAGCAAAAACACCTCGAGGTCTTTCCGCTGTTTTATAAAGTGATACCCGGAGAAGTGAGAACACCAAGAAAGAGTTACAGAGAATCGATGGATAAGCATGAGAGCAAGTACGGGGAGGATTCTGAAAAAGTAAAGAGATGGAAGAACGCTCTTCTTAAAGCTGGTAGCTTGTCTGGTTGGCATTTTACTGATGGGTACGTAAGATCGCTCCTACTACTTAGATTAGTCTAAATCATTGGATACTTAATTTTCTCGAAGGTTTGGGATCCTAGAGAGTTGGAGTTAATTTTGCCCCTAACTCTGTCTCCCTCTCTATCTCTCACGCGAATACACTCTCGACGCACGCTTTATCAGCACGGAGCACACTTAAGCAGCACACGAACCAGAGCAACATGTGCGAGCCGTTCGTCTTCTCTGAGTCACCGCTTATTTCTTTAAATTGCTCTAAAAGCAGTTTCAACTAATTTTCTTTTGTCAGATATGAAGCCAAGCTTATACAACATATTGTTCAGGAGATCTCAGCTCGACTAGCTCGAAGGCCTCTAGATGTAGCCAAATATCCTGTTGGGCTAGATTCCCGAGTGCGAGAGGTTAAAACAATATTAAATCTATGGTCCAAGGATGATGTTCTTATGGTAGGATTATGGGGACAAGGAGGTATAGGGAAGACTACCCTTGCTAAAGCCATTTATAATACTGTTTTTAGAGAGTTTCAAGATTCTTGTTTCTTGGAACGAGTTAGAGAAAACTCCAAAAGTTCCAATGATTTGGTCCCCTTGCAAGAAAAATTGCTATCGCAGCTATTACCAGGGACGAAATTTCCAGTTTACAGTGTTGCTCAAGGAAGTTCTCTAATTCAAGATAGACTCTGTAATAAGAAAGTTCTCATAATCCTTGATGATGTCGATAGTGTAGGCCAGTTAGATGCTTTAGTTGGAAATTGTTGGTGGTTTGGTAATGGGAGTAGGATAATTGTCACAACAAGAAATAAGCAACTTCTAATTTCTCATGGAATAGGTCGGGATCGTATATATGAAGTTAAAGCTCTTAAGAATGATCAAGCTCTTAAACTTTTTAGAAAGCATGCTTTTCTAAGAAATCGAAATACAGAAATCACCAGCAATCTTGTTGAGAGGGTTTTATGTTATGCCAATGGCCTTCCTTTGGCTCTTGAGGTGTTGGGGTCTTTCTTGTGTGATAGAGGAGAATGTGAATGGAAAAGTACCCTGAAAAAACTTGCCAAAAGTCCTCGCAAAGAAATCAATGATGTGCTAAAGGTAAGTTATGATGGATTGGAACCCGATGAACAGGAGATTTTTCTCGACATTGCTTGTTTCTTCAAGGGGCACGGGATAGAGTACATTAAGAAAGTTCTTGATAGTTGTGGTTTCGAAGCAACTATTGGGGTAAAAGTGCTCATTGAGCGCTCATTGATTCGTGATGTGAGAGGATTCTTACAAATGCATGACTTATTACAATCGATGGGTATGGATATCGTCAAACAAGAATGCCATGACGATCCCGGAGAACGCAGTAGGCTATGGCTTGATGATGATATTCTTGATGTTCTATCAGGAGATGCGGTATAAGAATACATATTCTATGCTTATCTTTGACTTTGTTTAATATATTTTCAAAGTAACCTGAATTCGTTCAAATTAACTATGCAGGGAACAGCAAAAATAAAAGCTATAGTTTTACGTTCAGGACAGCGAGAAGATATGCATATTGGTCCTAATGCTTTCAGAAAAATGAGAAAGTTGAGGTTACTCATCCTGGGTGGTGTAGATAACTCTTTCCAAGGTCCCATTCATCTTCCTAATGAGTTAAGGTGGCTTGAATGGCCTAATTGTGGCTGCTTTCCAGAATTTAGCCCTGGTCCAAAGAAGTTGGTTGGACTTGTTATGCCGGAAAGCAAGATCAAAGTAGTGCCGGAACAATTTAAGGTGCGCATTTACTTGGTCCTTTTCTCATTGCTTAAATCTGATGATTTTTGCTATGGTCCTTGCAAAAAAATCTACAGCACTGTATTCTTTACACGTATTAAAGCTTCAAATGTGGGCTGTCAATCTAGTACATGAATTTAGACCCAAAATAAAAAATCTAGTACATGAACCAGTGCAGTTATAATCTTCCGGTTGTAAATACTCTGCCTTGTAACAACTCGTTTCGACTGAAAAAAAATGACAACTTGTTGGTTGTCCTTGTACTTCCACTGCTTTCTAATCAAGTCTATATGCTTTTATTTGCTAATCAAGTCGTTCTACTTACACAAATTATCTGATCAAGTATCTCCGGTATCAAATTCGGCTAAATCCAAGTGTGACATGGATTGAATATTATCTACGTGGACGACCCTCGTGGATAGTGAATGGTGGGAGGTTTCATAATTTGTTTGACCAGCTTTTGCTTTAATCTAATTCTAGAGTGCCCACGCATGTGCGATAGTTAATCCGTGTCATAATGCGGTGTCGCCTAATGGTCACGTCAACTAAATTTGGCTAGATTTGGTACCAGAGACACTTGATTAGAAAATTAAAAGCACAATGACTTGACTAAAAAGTATTAAAGTACAAATACGAAAAACAACAATGAGGTCAAACCATCATGACTTTGAGATGAAAATTGAAACAAAAACTTTTTGGTATGTAATTTAACATTTCAATGTTGAAAGTGCTTAAGATATACCGTGAGAATTTTTATTTGATTGGTATGTTCTTTTTTATAAAATAGTTGGTAGTAGGCCAAATGTTCTTAAAGACCCTTTCCTCGAGAAAGTTGAGAAGCCACGTAGTCATAACTCTTTGGATGGCAATAGGTAAATCTCCTTTACTTGCTAAGTTTCGAGTAGTGTAGCAACTAAACTATTAGAATGTCAAAATGAAACTTAGGCTTTATTTGTTTCACGAAAAAAGTTCTTCTGAAAAATATTTTCCTCAATTTCTGACGTTTGGAGGGCAGAAAATGTGGTCAAAGAAAATCTTTTTCGGTCAACAAAAAATTTCCTTCCAAAAGTGAGAAAAATAATTTCCTTTTTTGAGAAATGAAAATCATTTTCCTCATATTTCATTCCTCATCTTTTTCACACTTTCTTTATTTATAATTATTTTTTTACTTTATTTTCATTATTTATTTATTTTGTAAAAAATCGAAAATCTTCTATTTTAGATTTTCTTTATTATTATTATTTTTATTTTAGATTTGTTTTTTCTTTCTTTTTTCATTTCTCCTTCTACCTCCTCCTTCCTCCTTCCCCCAGACCGCTGCTCCACCGCCGCTCCTTCTTCCTCCGGTCGCCGCTCCGTCCTCCTTCCACCGGCCGCCCTGGGATGGCCAAGAATCGACCCGGCGATCTCGGGCTAGCCCGAGGCTGCTCGCCAGATCCTGGTGACCTGGCGCTCGGCCATGGCCGGCGAGCTTGGGGCTTTATCGGCGAGCTTGGAGCGCGACCGAGGCTAGTGAGGGTCAGACAGCCGCTCTTTCTTCCTCTGGCCGCCGCTCCATCCTCCTTCCTCCGGTCGCCCTGCGATGGCCGTGACTAGGCCCGGCGAGCCACGAACTCGCCAGATCCAGGCGAGCTTGAGGTGGCCCATGGCCGGCGAGCTTGGGGCTCACTAGATCGGCGAGCTTTGGGCTCGGCCGAGGCCGGCGATCCACGAGCTCGCCAGATCCAGGCGAGCTCGAGGTCGGCCATGGCCGATGAGCCCCGAGCTTCGAGCTCGGTCGAGGCTAGCGAGGCGGGAGTTCGCCTGGATCTGGCGAGCCCCGAGATCACCGGACCGAGTCATGGCCATCGCAAGGCGGCCGGAGAAAGGAGGACGGAGAGGCGGCCGGAGGAAGAAGAAGCGTCGGTCTGGAGGAAGGAGGGAGGAGGAAGAAAAAGGAGAAAAGAAATAAATAAATAAAATAAAAAAATAAAAATAAAAAGAGATAAAATAAATAATTAAAAATCCGAATTTAAAAAAAAAACAGAAAAGTAAAGAATTATTAATAGGAGTTTATGGAGGAATTTGATTTTCTAAACCAAACGATAGAAAATATTTTCCGAGTCATTTTCATAGTTTAGCCAAATACAGAAAAATATTATCATTTTTTTGGAAAATAACTTTTCAAAAAATATTTTTCGAAAGTGTCACATTTTTCGCAAAACAAACGTAGCGTTAATTAATTCGAAGAGAATCACCAATGTGATCTCCATCTCATCATAGAAAAACAAGATAAAAATGCTTTATTAAAATTAAGCGCAAAGAGATCTTATGAGAACGAGTCACCATTCTGTTTTAACGACTTAAACCCAATTCTTGAGAAGTAGCAGAATCACTATGAAATGCGGATTACGTTTCGAGCATGAACAAATAAAATACTATTTCATGCTAGTAATTTCTTACAAAATAAGGTAAACTTCAAAGTTGCTGGTAACTAAGTTTTGATTGGCATCTTTTTAGCTTTGTAACATTTTAGTAAGTTACCAATAGCTTTACGTACGAAACTACCAACATTTATTTAGACTGTACACATGCTAGTAAAGCTACCAAAAGTTTTGTGGAAATACCAATAGTTATTTGATTATTTTAAATTACCAACTATTTCTGTAAATAACCAAAAAAAAAAACTATTTCTGTAAGTAACCAAAAAATTTTGTAAAAACTCAAAAAGAAAGAAGTATATGTTTTACTACACAACTGCGGATTTTTTAACAATAAATATTAGCTCAACATCTGAGGCCCCGGATGAATCTAACATAATCACTTATTCATAGGCGACTCACATTAAATAAAAAGAAACATGCAACTAGGGTGATCGGTTCTAAGTCCTTCAAAGTGGGAACCATCCCTATATCAGTTCCGAAGCAGTCCAATCATTGGACCGATCACAATTTTATTTATTTTTTTTTTTGTGGTTGATCATTAAGTTTTTCTCGTTAACGACATTACCGGACCATCTCTCGTTAGTTGTATCGCGTTGTCACTAACTCTAGAAGATACATATTTTTGGGCTTAGTGATTTTTATTGTGGTGGGGCTTTCGCATATAAAATATATTCAAAGATACATGTTTTTGGGCTTGGTCGGAGCCCGTTAAGGGAGACGAAAACTGAAGTCCTCATTTTTCTAGGGGAGGCACGGTGGGCAAAGGTCATTGCCGAAGTGCATCCAAGTGATGGACGAGTCCTTCGGGGCCCGAAGTGTTAAGAATAGTACTCATCAATATCAAGTGTCAAAAACCGAAGTCCTAGTCATTTCTCCCCCAATAATTGGTCACTATTTTATGTTTGAATTCAAACTTCGTCACACGGAGATTTTCACGTTAGATCTGTCATTCTCTCCATCAAATCCGTCTTGCAGTCGCTTGTTATGTGCGAGACACATTTGTTTTTTAACATAAGATTGGACAAAATATTAATAGATAGTCGACTAAATATCATCAGGGATTCCAAATTGGGATTTTTTGTTAGGCAGGAGTTAATTTGATGCGGTTTTTAATGATATTAACCCATTTTTTTTTAATCAAGAACAAACCTACTAATTGCGGTAAGCGGTAAGTGGAGATTTAATCGATGTGGATATCTCTATTTAACTATAATTTCCTTGCACATATGTTAATTCTCTTGCGGAAAAGTCACGTCAATATCATTCAGAATAATATAAAAAAATATAAGCTTAGATCCATGCAACGCACAAGCATGTTCTAGTTTTCTAGTACAAGTCAAGTTGGTAATTTAAAAATATCTGGTAACTTAAAAGTGTCGGTAACTTAGTATTGCATTACTGACTTAGCAAGTTTTCAATCAGATTTTGTTGGCAACGGAATTTGACAATTCCAACACCTTTCACCTTTTACCAGCACCGAATGGTGTTCTGATTTTTGCACTATGTAACAGCAGAAAATCGTCCCTATATAAATGCAGACCATTTCATCTGGCCATAGACAAATAGAATTCATTACTTGTCGATCCAAGTTTTTTCACTAATGCTTTACGATAGTTGAAAGATTTTATATATGTAAGTTATATGGTGCAGACCACTAGTTTTTTTTTGTATTAAAAATGCAGAGCCAGATTTTGAACATAATATTCATCTCTTTTTTTTTTTTTTGGTTTTTTTTTTGGGGGTGTTTCCGAAATGACTGTCTAAGCTGGTTTCATTGTTCTTGCAGGACTATAAGAAATTGAGTTCATTAACTTCAGTTTTGTAAGTCAGTTGTTTGTATCCGGAGCTCTATTGTATTCCATATCTTGTGGAATTGAATCTTTATTGGTGCACAAACTTGGAGCATTTTACCCGATGTGCTCCCGTCCAAGAATCTTCAACTTCTCAATCTTATTGGTTGCTCAAAATTGCAAAGATTCCTGATATTCAAATGAAATCAAAGGCTTGAAAGGACTTCGTTTAATGGGGACTGCAATTGAGGAACTTCCTGCGTCCATAGAAAATTTTGTCTCTTTGGAGATTATGGATGTAAGCAATTGCAGGAAATTGGAAATCCTTCCTTCTAGCATTTACCGGTTGGGAAATCTTAAGAGTTTCCGGCTGATGGTTGCTCAAAACTGATTCACTTTCCAAAGAAAGAGGAGGATTGGAGTGATCCCCATACGAAGACAGGATTTCCTAAGTTAGAGAGATTATACCTCAAGAGATGCAATCTATCAGAAGTAGAGTTTCTTGAGAATCATTCATGTTTTCACTCCTTAAAACGTTTGGATTTGTCGAAAAACAATTTCACTAACCTTCCTACATGCGAGCAACTATATGAGTTGAGGTCATTGGATGTTTCGGATTGCCAAGGAGTACAAGAGATCCTTAACATTCCAGGGAAATTACAAGAGCTAGCTGCAAGGCGTTGCAAAATCTCTGAGCAAAATTCCCTCCAGACATTTGTGGCGTTGACTGTTCTGCTAAGTTATATTCGTGTCATGAACTGGTCCGTAATGGATTGACCATCAACGATTTTTTTACAAGCCTGAGGTTAGACTCTCTGTATCTGTGTGTGCGGGCGCGCATGTGCTTGTGATTAATATGGAGTCGGGTAGATGTTGGCTGCACTGATATTGTTGTTATGCTGCAAAAGCTGAAGATCGTCGATCGGTGGGCTAATAAAAAAAGCAAACATGGAAAGTGATTCGCATGTATATATAATGGAAGTGACTATAAGGTAACCCAGAGGACATTCTTTCTGAATTACGTGGATCACCCAACGAAAATACAATATACATATGCCTCATTTAATTACAAAATCTTCCAGATATATATGCTAGTTCGACCTTAATACGAAATGACTTTGTAATGCTATTACTAACTATAGCTAAACTTTATGCGACTCCCATTTAATTCATTGAAAGCCTCTTTTTAGCTGCCAATTTGGAAAAACTATCTAACAGTCGACATCTATGACAGCATTTTCATCCCACAAAAGAGTTGCTTCTACCTGGAGGAGAGATCCCGACTGGTTGGTCCTAAATAAGAGGGTTATATTCTTTCATGGCTCAAAAGAATTGCTTAACGAGAAGTTCATTGGAAATAGCTTGCTTGTGTTTGTATTCCAACAAAAAGAACAAGGAGGGTGGTGGCCTACATTGAATATCACGAATTCGTTTAATGGCGGTCATAGGCGATGCACGTTATTTTATTTCGTAGTGGATAGGGATCATGTCTGTGTTTGGTATTCCGAAAACTGGGAAAATGTCGAAATGACTGGTATGAATTCCAGTCTATCATTTACAGCATCACGTCATTTCATTGTGAAAAAGTGTGGGTTCCGACTACTATCAAACCACTAGGGAATGATTTGGAGGTTTTTGCTTCAAAATAATCCATTGATGGATCCAGCTTTACTCCACGAGGTTTGGCATTACGATAGCCCAACGAGCACAATGGAAAAAGTTCATATGAAAGGAAGATTTACTGATAGTGAAACAAGCACAGAGAAAATAGTTCAAGTAGTTTGGTCCTCAAAGGATCAAACATGGCTGACTTCTCAATCCAGGTCTCTCTCTCTCTCTCTCTCTCTCTCTGTTTTTGTGTGTGTATGTGATTGATACAGAGTGAGGTTGGGGTCCACCGTGTGTTTGTATCATGCAAAAGCTGAAAATGATAGATCGAAACAAATATGGAGTGATTCAAAACCTACGGGAGATATAACGTAAGCAAGGATCAACGCATCTAATTATTATAGAACACTAGCTTAGGTTGAATTACAAGGAATATGCCGAATCAGAGCTCTTCTACTTGAACTATTACAACTCGGGTACGTCTTATGTTCTAACAACTTACTCATTTAACATGAAGTATCGATATTCCAAATCGATGGTCTTTATCGAAATGTTCGCACTGGAGGAGAATGCCGAGGAGTTCGTCCCTGTTGAAGACGATACCATTATGTTTCATGGCTTCACAAGACTTGTATGATACGTTTCTAGGATTGGCTCTCTGGGTAGTTTCGGTGTAGAGATGGAAAAAAGGAAATATCTTTTGACATTGTGCCGCTGTTAACAGCCAAATAGGAATGTGCTATCAGGAACTCTTGTTCATTTTATTCGATCACATGTGGCTTCAGTATCTCGAATCAAATGTGCTGTGGGGATTGTTTGGGGGAGCAGTTGATTTTTGTTGAATTTGACGAGACGTTTTACAATTTAGCCTTCGACTTAAAGTATCGGGTGGAAGTGAAAAAGTTGGGATATGTGATAAGATGCGCAACTGAGGATGATTTGAAGCTGAGCTCGAGACAATCAATTAGTGAATTTGCTTCACTCTACGAGGATTCTCAGGAAACCAGATGATTACGAGAGAGGCCACGTTTTAATGGCCAGTTTGGCAAAAGACTAGCAGAGTACTTACCCAGATGTCTCGGCATAGAAAGGCACCGAAAGCAGCGTCAGGAAACAGATAGATCAATGGACATTTGTGGTGGTCTGGTTTTTTGGATAGCTTGGTCACGACTTCTGAGGGATGGGAACTACTCCTTTTCATTAATGTTGTGGTGCGTTTAGAAGGGGAATCCTTTATTCGCCGAACTTTTCATTATCGTGCCAACAATCAAAGGAAGTGTTTGTTTTTTCATGATTTCTGGCAAGTGCAAATTGTCAATTCGATCACAAGCAGGGTAGTTACGTGCATTTATATCATTTACCGATAAACACGGCAAGTTATTTTGTGAAGTTAGTTTTAGCCTTTTGCCTAACTGAATCGTGTATTAACTCATGGATTTAGTTTCTGACTACTAGTGCGAAGTTAGTTAAGTTTTTTCTATCGTATGAGATGCCTGGTCAATAGATGGATGAGTTTATTCCGTCATCACACAATGTGAAAGTTGCTGAGAGGACCGCTGCTGCCGGTAATGCGGAAGCATTAACCCTGTTGCAGTATAATTAAAATCTGGTGTTTCTCTCAACCTGTGCAGTGAATGTAGATCTAGTCGATTCTCGTTAATACTAAACAGAGCAAAAGGCACAAAAAAGGTGAATAGTGGAAGCCTTGAACCTAAAGGGCGTATCATGGCCACGTGAACACGATCTAACAGCTATATGACCACCCCAGGGCGTTGCGTCAATTCATGACCTCCCCCCACAATACCGCATAGTATCCTATGCCATAAAATAATATCGTCCCGACACATCGTGCCATAATCGTCACCACCCAAAAATCTCCTGATAACCAGCTCGAGTACTATACATAACCGGTAAGTACTGGTATTTCAAAACATACATTTAACAAGTTCTTTATTGTCAGCAATCCCTAACCAACATTGATGGCAGGTTAATAGTTGAGAAGTCTTGAAATATCGAAAATATGATGATTTACATGTAAATGACTTGCCACAATAATAGCAAAATATTGTCTTTTATCAAGGAATTCCTTATGATACAATTAAAGATCATTTTATTGTCGTATTGAATTCGATGAAAATTATGTGATCTGATATTGTAATCAA
>JAGVVM010004024.1:0-32060 GCA_019149425.1 Psidium friedrichsthalianum
TTTGGCAAGAAGAATTGATTTACTCTAGCAGCAAAGCATAGAGGATACACACTAGCACTGACCCTTAAATTAACAATGGAAGTTCTTTACCATAGCATACCACTTTCATCTTCTTTATTGTATCTCTATAGATTTTATATTTTCATAGAAGAATGATGCATCATTGTATATTCTCCTATCGAATTTTTTCACGTGTAGTCTTCTTTGATCTTTCTCCCCAATGTGGGACAAGTTTTCTGAATGGATTATAGAGAACTAACCTCAAACATAACACCATTTCACAAAATCTCCTCTGGAGCTTTAATTCACGTGGAGTGGCTAGGCCCGCTAAGATGTGTCCACTGAATTTCTAGAAGGAAAATCAAGTAACATAATCACTAAGCATGTGTCATACATTGGCCCCAACCATAGGAACAAATCGATTACATGCCATTGCAATACGAGATAGCATTATGTGAGTATTTGAGGTCCATTAATGTACTAAACTCCATTTGGACCGTCGAATCAAATTGTGGGTTTCATGTAGCTACATTAAATTGGGTGATGAAATTTAGTGTTCTCTATTCAATTAGCACCCTGTTGTATGTGTCTTCTACATACCTGATAATGTTGCACCCCAGTTCCTTACCCGATTCTTTGATTATCTGCAGATGTTCAACGGCTATGAAGCCCTCTATGGAATTGCTCTGGATGTTTGCAAGAATTCCTAAATACGCACTAATATCCTGGGGAATTGCAGGGGCAATATACTAGGGCGCGCATATGAGAACATTTCTGTTTCTCTATTTCTGTTCCAAACCTATTCCAGAAATAGGTTTGGAACAGAAACTCGTTTGGCAACGCAAATCTTTTTTTCTATTTCTGAAACAAAAATCTGTTTCAGAAATAGATTTTGGCCTAAAACCAGAAACAAAAAATTTTTGTTTCTGGCAGAAATAGAAAAATCTATTTCTGTTCCAGAAATTATTTCTGGAACAGAATGGTTGTCATGCGCGCCATAAATAATCAAGACATTTTGTCTTTTGTTGTTGGAGGGAAACCAAAGCGTTGTTTATCATCTGTCTGCGCTAGTCTTAGCTCTGATTTGTATCCTAAAAGTACCATTTAACCTTTCATCAATATATAAATATGATTCAATATCGATTCTCTCCGATACAGGAACCTGGAGTGTAGATAATCGGTTGATCCAACTCAGCTTAGACATAATTTTAATCGGAGTAGTCGCGGTTTTATCACTTGACTTACACATTATGGATGAATTCTCTTAATTTCTGTCCAACATCACTGGTCACTTCAACGAATGGAAAGCAAATCGTCCCCTTTATATACAATTTTCATGCACCAATAAATAGATGAATAGTAGTAGATGATCTACTTTTTTAGATATTACAGACACAACCAGTCAGCTGTTAGCTTTTTACCGAAGAAATAAAGATTTTACCACTTTCAAGTGAGGCTAATATTTGATAACAATTTACCATCAACGATAATGATTCACCACTTTAAAGTTCCATAGTTCATTGCCCATTTGTATAGATCCGATTAGGAATTTATTAACCTACGGACGAAACAATGAGTTTACTAGTTTCAAGTTTCAATTTTCAGAGAAGATAACCAACTGTTCTGAATTTCACAAGTGGGTTCTGTTGCCAGTTTGTAAGTCACCAACAAAAATACTTCATCAATCCTACACATGCAGCCCACGTAACCGGGTGCGGCCACCTTTTCGATCGAATCTTGGGAAGAAGAAAAGTGTCTGATTACTTGAGAAGACAGGACCAATCGATTGCTGCAAAATTTTACCTTCGGACTATCTGCACGACAGGTGGTGAAGAATATTCATCGGCAGAACTGGTTATACTGGAAAAAAAATTGATTAGTTCCCTTCTAACACAGCCTCAATTGATCAAACATTGAACCTGATACATTTATTGCTGGGGGGCGCAAAGCAGCAGTCGAGTTTCATGCAATGCTGCACGGATCTTGGGCAACCAAAAGAAAAAAATATAAATGATGGCACAATTTCACAAAATCTTACTGCCCTTGGAGAAAGATCTGGGGGGAACTCTGTGTACTTCGCGGACAGTCCCATAGTAGTCCCTTGCACCACCAAGATGATATGAATCTTCAATTACAGGAACATTTCCCCTTGTGATTTCGAGAGGCTCCTCTCCAACTTCATTTCCATGATATCAAATTTTCGCCAACATCATAGTAACCAATGCAGAGCTGTAATCCAAAATTTATACAGGGAAGGTGCAACAGTTGGTCGAAATAGTGCTTAAGTACCAGGAGGATGCAGTTGTATTGCAAGCAGCTTGAGAACAAATATGAGAACTGAGCAAGTTTGCTAAAGTACCAGGGTGATTTATTAGAAGGCTCCCATCTTCTGCCCGAGTAGTCATAACATGGACAACAAATTTGAGAACTCCATAAGCTGAGCAGCAAAAATATATCATTCTTGCGTACATCTCGCAAGCCTTTGAGCCCATGGGCTTTGCTCAGGTAACCAATCGATTGCCATCCCTTCGATGGCACACCATCTCAAGTTCAACAAGGCAAAGGCAAGATCATCCTGATTATGTTCAAAAAAGTGAGTTAAATAAGACTCAGCATCTGGGTCTTCACTAAAGATAAAATCCTCATATTCAGCCTTCACGTCTTGAGGAGGGTCATCCACTTGACAAATCATTCTCATGCTCAATACTCGCAATGCCTCAATGGCTGTGCTGTGAAATCCATTGTTCACGTATGCAGTGTAGACATAGCAGCAGGATGATGGGTCTGGCTGAATTTTCTCTTGATGCATCTGCTCAATAACATGCTCAAGTATGTCAAGTCTCCCCTGCAACACACGAGATCCACTTAGTAATTTGTACGAGTTCTAGAGAAGCGGAGAGCTTTAAATAAAATGTGCTTATGACAAAACAAACCCCATATGATTAAGGAATGCCCATTTGACTTTCTCAGTGGCTTATAAACCTGTATAACGACATCAACGTCTATACAAAAACAAGTAAGAAAGAAGCAAAGCAGCATTCCTGTGTTCAACTTGGGCTATTTATTCTGCAATAAAACATCATGAAAATTACCCACTAGGCACCACAAACTTGGGGAAGAAATACAAATATCCTATAATATCCCCAGTGCTTCAGCCAGTTGCTGTCAGACACTTCTTTTGGTTATATTGTAAGAACATTTTACCACTCAATCTGTAGCTGAACTTTCCGGCTTCAAATCCATCCAGGTCATACCATAGCTATTTCTGACAATACTTCCAGTCTAGATTTTTCCTCTCTTATCTTCTTTCTCCAATATGCAAATCTACAAGCTCCAAAAAGCACAAAATCAAGCATTTGACCCAAAAGGAGCCAAGCTTTCTTAGAATGGGAAATTCTTTGTTTGGAAGGAACTATAGCCCTCAACTTGTGCTGCAAACATTCAGCTATTCTAACATCAAAATGGACCAAGATAGAGCAAGCTTTTTATTTTGTCCCCCCTT
The DNA here is from genome assembly GCA_019149425.1 of Psidium friedrichsthalianum. Taxonomy (NCBI): domain Eukaryota; kingdom Viridiplantae; phylum Streptophyta; class Magnoliopsida; order Myrtales; family Myrtaceae; genus Psidium; species Psidium friedrichsthalianum. Next base: position 3,503 of record JAGVVM010004024.1, read on the forward strand.
GGATGACATGGAATATCCTAATCTTTCGGCTCAACTAATCCCTCAAAATTTATACAAACCACTCCATCCATATGTATTTTTTAAGGCTCCACCCAAAGGATGACGGATGTGCCCCCATAGTTACTTTGCGAGATGTTATTTGAAAATAGAAGCTGTTATATCTAAGCAAAAAAGAGATCCAGATCCACTTCAACTCCGGAATCAGCCAGGTTGAGTCCCAGCTGGTCCTAGAATAGATTTAGACTTTACAAGAACTGGCTTAGACCAGTTTAGTTCTCGGTTCCTCCCATGAAAAACCCCGGCAAACAGGAAAACTAGGCCAGTTCCAAGAGTAAATCAGTTTACTTCAAAAAGAAGAGTTTTTCACGCATGCAGAATCGAACCCACGACTACAATATGGGATAGTGCGCACAAACCAGTCGATCACAATCTTGTGCATCTCTCTCAGCACCATGTCACCAACTTGCAGCAAAGATCACAGAGAAACCTTCTATATCTCGCATTGCCTGAAGATCAACCAATACGTCTACACCATTCCATCACTCCCTCTCCCTCCACCCAACCCCTGGCAAGTTGTCTCCCTTTGCCTCTTCAGACTTTTTTCTGTGTCCCCTCTAGAATATGTGGTAATGGAAGACACTACAATTCTTTTAAGAAACCAAGGTTCCAAGGTCATTTTCATGCTTTCAACAACCAAAACTAAATCCAACCAGGTTTACAGGGTAGACCTGCGAACTGGCTGCTTCGGATCCATGCCTACTGAGTTCCATTCCCAATCCAGAAACCTAAACCTACAATGTCATTTCAAGTTCCTGTTCTGAAATCGACCCACTTTGAAACAAATCACCTTGAATCCACTAAATGGTTAACCATTCAACCAATCCCTCACAAAATATCTTGAAACTCTTCTCCCCAAGTTTGCCAAACTAGTCCTGTCCCATGACAAGCTGGCAAGTAGTTGAGGCAGTTCGGGCATAAGCATGTCCACCATTTGACAATGCCATTTCCAGATGGGACCAAAAACTCGGAACAAGAATCATAATTGCACCAAAGTGCAGGATACTCGCTACCTTCCAGGCCCATTTCAAATGGTTGGATAAGCTCAATTTATTTCAGTACTAACACAGAAATGCTTTTTGAAGCCAACATTCTCAAGAAGACCCTCACTCAAATCAGTGATTTCAATTGTGAACATTACTGCACAGGGAAGAGATGCATCACTATGTACCATGTGCGAGATATTTGTTACAACTAGTGACATATAGTTACAATGCAACCTACAAATGCAAATACATAAAGCAAACAAAAGGGTTGATGACTCAATGACCAGACATCATTTCCAAGCATGCCATCAAAAAGAACGAGTGCCTCTAGAAGAGAGGAGAAGAGAGGCTATGGCTGCCATATTCTCAACAATTTTCTCCTGTATAATTCACAGACAGATGCACTTGCACAGGGAAAGAGATAGAAAAGGAGATGAAGATGCTACACCTTTTCACAAGCTTTCAGAAGGAAAGTGTTCAATAATAGAAGATCAAATTGAACACTTGCTGCTTTGGCTTGATCAAGAAGATTTAAAGCTTCATCATAGTTTTCACAGACCAGCAAAACCTGAAAGAAAATACCTAGTGAGCATACATTGCCAAAGCCGAAAACTAGATGTTTAGGGGCAGCAAAGGGAAGAGGGCATGGCCGAGGCAGGATTCTGGCAGGAAAAGAACTGTGAAAGTTGAGATCATTTATTTTCACCTTTATAAGGGCTGTGTAAGTCATTGTTCCGGGATAAAATCCATCACGAATCATCATGGAAACAAGTGCACAAGCAGACCTATAACATTGTATAATGCTACAACAATCAATCATTATACAGTATGTCGCAGGATCTGGCGAAAAACCACGCTGCTTCATATTCTTAAATATGTCCACTGCTTTGCGGCTCTACAGTATGGGCAGAAAGATCATTAGAACCTAAAGAAAAGTCGAAAGGGACCACAGTTCAATGGGACAATATGCCACAATGATCATAGCAGGTAAATTAGCACTTACTTCTTTAGCCGCAACCAAGGAGTGCAACACTGCATTGTATAATGGCGCTTCCACAGAAGTCCCACTGCAAAGAAAACGGCTTTCTGCCACACATAGCATCTTTTCTATCATTCCCTCTTGTCCTAGAGCTGCCAGCTGAATATAATCAGAAACAAATTACTGCCATTGCAAACATGTGGAAAGAAAGGATTGAGTTTCTAGCTTGAACACTTGGGATATAGCAAGTGGCAAAATTAAAATCATTAATGGAGAGAACCATCTTCATGTAACTAAATTTCGAAAGATCGTCCAATTTCCTAACTGCATCTACAGGGATTCAATCCAAGTAAAAATAGCAGCACTCCATGCATAAATAAGGATAAAATATAAGTTCTCATAAAGTGTAATTTATTGCATGTGATTTACTCTCAACAAAAAGACTTCTCGAATGAAGGCAGCATTTCAGACCTGCATGATACCGATGTTGAAGCCTCACAGCAGTAATTGTCAAGAGAACTGGTTTGATCGAGGGGTAACATTTCAGATTTAACAACCTAAATGCGTATCCATGGTCATTCAAGAGAAGCAATATGGCGTCTAGGAATTTATATTATCCATTTTAAATAATAGTATGCTTCAACCAAGTAAAACCTCTGGAAAGTTTTTTGAAAATACAAGTATGATTCCAACAATACTCAGGTTTAATTCATGTTTTTTCACAGAGCCAGTATAAAGTAAGTGACATATGGCAAGGCAAATACCAGATTTTTTAATGAGATAAGGCTATGCTCGACGCCATTTTGGCCATGTCCATTTCTATAACTTCTATCCTTTTTGCAGCTTCTACCTGTGACAACATATTTCCCTCTTCATACGGAGCATGGACAGTTACCAAATAAGGAAAACAGCAGCTCAAACGTCTGGATAGTTTGGTTGAAGTTGTACTTGTTTCATCTTCCCAATACATGAACTGCACGCTCGGGTTGATCCTGCAGGATGCAAACTATAGGTCTTTCATACTGTGGAGGGAAATAATCAGGAGGTGAACTTTGAGAACAGTGAAAAAACACTATCTGAAAAAGAAAAAACCGAACATCCAACACATCTCAAAGGTCTCCTCAATATAACTTCAATACTAGCAGACCTTGCTTGACTGGTGGTGGATCCTGCTCACTGGCCACCAAAGTTTAAATCTTAAACTCTTGAAACTTTCACCACAAACCTAATATTCTGGGTGCATTATTGATCCCAAAGTTAAAGGTTTCTCTCTAATACATTCAAACTGTGATGGTAATGTGCAGAGAAAAGCAATTTGTGACTTCTAACTGGAAGCCAGCATCCCCATAAGAAGCACTTTTTACCTAGAAATCTTTTTTTTCATCTCACCGTATTTATCAACACTAGAAATCTTCGTCATGTCTATGCATGCCACAGAAGGCATCGAAACCACAGCAAGTTGTGGGCCTGGAACATCAATATCTCATATCTGTCAATAAGCCTAAGACCCCTATTAACTGGATTGCTGGTGACGTAACAGTAACCTTCAATTTCACACTACTAAGATTATTTATTAAGGTGATTGATGGAACTTGGGAAGTAGCAAATTCTCTCTTCCCAAGCATTTCTGACCGGAAGGATAGAAATATTATCTTCCAAATCTAATAGAAATGTCATTGAGTTGAAACTGTTCAGTGTACCATAAATAAGAGTGCTAAACAATCCAGTACAAAGTAGATGGTGACTCATCATCTTCCTTTAGTAAGATTGTGTGAACATCTTCTTATTGCCCACTGCCCCCCGCCCACGCCCCCCAAAAAAAAAAAAGAAGATATTCCAAGGCCCACCCCATTTAGCCACTATATATTCTTGCCAAGCTCTTAAGCTAAGGCTAGGTCAGGACCCTTCACCCTTAAAAAAAAAAAAAAAGCACCGACCATATAAATCATTCTCTTCCAATATTAAAAGATATCAGGAACAAAAAATGCTGCGATGCATACACCAAATAAAAAATAAAAATAAAATCTGCTAATAAACACCCATACAGCAAATATCTGAGATACCCACTCACCACTGCATTACATGCTGCAAGGAAAACATTTAAAAGGATAGGGATTGCGGCTATTCAGAAATTTGAACAATAGAGCCTCAGCAAAATCCAGTTCCAAGGCTTCACTGCACTTCACTGAAATAGTTGCTAGGGTAGAGTCAAATGGCTTGAGTTTCTGCTTTTGCATTATTTTCACTGCAAGGAAGAAAAAAATTTTTGCTCCAAGAACATCTTTGACAGAGGAATCAAAAGTAACTGGATGAAAGCAACGCAAATGGAGTGCCAAGAGCAAGTTGAGAAGAACCGATACTCACGTTTTCCAAACCATCAGTGAAACCTCTCTCAGTAACAATCGCTCTGATAAATCCATCGTATGTATGGCTTGATGGTTGCACCCTAGGTTTTGCATCTAGACAGATAAAGAACCTTCTCTCAGTACTTTTTACTCTCATTGACACAGAATAAAATACTGCATAACAAAAAGGTCATAAAACGGGTAATCGCCCGCACAATGGAGGGCCTCATCCAAGGATACAATTTTCTGCCGCCACAATATTAATTAATTGGGATAGAAAACCATATGACTGAATTCACATGTCAATCAACAAAAAGAGCCCCATTACACTTGAAGATTTTCTTGACAGATAAGTAATCAGATGAACACTTCCATGTGACTCATCATCTAAACAGAACGTGCAAGTAACAAACCTATTATAAGCAACTTCTATCAGCTTTTTATACGAGATAAAAGAGGAGATCTTGCTAAATAGGTCCCACTACCTGTTGAAACAACTGCTCTGCCAGGCTATGGTTTCTTGTTAGTGCACAGCCACATACCACATCAGTGAATGACCGGCTCAGCACATTCCTAAATGCAAAATATTTAGGATTTGGTTTTCCAATTCAAACACATGACTTCATTTCTTGGACCACGAGTACTGCAAAACTCATGTTATTGGAAAGACCCTCCTCCTTGTCACATATATGTTCAGTTTCTTCCTTGTCAGATCCTCTCCAACCGTAGTTCACTCAGGAAGGTATTGGAATCTAGCTTTTGGAGAATGCAAACCTCTCTCTGTATATCTTTAGATAAGTACCCTTCATTGCCAAAGCCACCATAAGTTGCAGACTTTTCATATGCAGATTTTAGATCTCTTAACCTTGTAAAAGACAATAAACTTTCTGAATGAAGTAAGGTCCAAAATTGTAGTGCTTGCGATAGTCCTTCCAAATATGATGCACTGCAATAAGATTTTGCTTCCAGACAGCAATCTGAGAGGAGGAAACAACCATTAGAAATAATTACAGAAGAGCAGCAATTTGTTTAACCTAATCACAAAAATCAAATACAATCAAGGCAGAAATTAGAATGTGCAGAGAAAACTGCGAACAAAAGGATTCTTTTCAGATACCAATGAAGCTTATTTGTCAAGATAAAATAAAACCACCAACTGCAAATGGATTGCAAGAAATGGATAAATCGAGTGAATGACTAGAACAGTGACAGGAACTAATACTTTATTTTTGGCTAGGTGAAAAATGCTTCTAAATCTGACAGCCAGAGCTCAGGAATCCTATTTCTATATTTAAACTCGGCCTATGGTTCACAGATTTGTTCTTTGCCCTCACGTTTGCATTGTCTTTGACATTTCAAAAAGAAAAACAGCATATGTACTTTGTGCTTCTAGGATGGTATAAAGCTGTAAATTTTTTTCCACTACAAGTTATGGAAATGCCTTCTTTCTAGCCTCAGTGTTCCCATCTAATTCAAAAAGATATTTTGTTTATGATTAAAATTTGTAAAAGTTTATATACACCAGGCATTTGGCCTGGTGGTATAGGAGGTCACCATCGGACAATAAAACAAATCCAATTACAAAGTATCTATGCTGTTCAATGTATACATTTTAGTGGACAAGTAATATGAATCAGCCATATTGGAGAATATATGATTAAGTATCAGAAATATGGAATATGTTCAAGGTCACGTGTCCTTGGACACCATTAATGGTGTTCCCATTCAAAGACATGGGTCAAACTGATCTTGGCAGAGCCAGACATTCGCAAAATCTAAAAATGCTTTAAAAGTGACTAACTCTATCATTTCCCTATAGATTATTTATATAGAAAATTTGGTGGGGAAAAGGCCCTGCACAAATCGTTCACCAGTTCACATGCCTCATCAGATTGCTCTTCTGATTACACTAGTTCCATGATAGCCCTCTATCACTTAACAAAAATAGTTCCCAGACAAGTTCATCAGAATCTTTGAAAGTATGCTACACCATACATCTCTCCAGTAAAAAACATCCGAACTGGTTGGTTGTTCTTAGCGAGACTTTTCAAAAGTTTTGAAGTATGCAACACGTCTCTCAAGTAAAAATATCCGAATTGCTGCTGTCTTGACTGAGAAAATAATTGAGAGATGCACACGCATGTGCGTGCAAAAATATGAAAGAGTCTACACTATAAGAGCTAAAAAAGACCGCCAGAAGTACTCGTCAATATGTTAAAATGTACTATATGACAAACAATCTTATTCTTGAACTTCGATCTTTTGCAAGGTACCTCTATAAGCATGTGATGAATATACAGACAAAATGGTGAGAACGTTTTAACAAACCTTGCGAATCCGTGAGCTTCCGATTCCATCACCAAAAGAGGAACCAACCACCCCCCCAACAAACACAAACACACACACCCACACACCATCTTTCCATTGATGGAGAAGAGACCTGCTCTCCCTTCCCGAATGTTCCCAAGTTTTGAGAGGGGTGAGAAAGAAGAGATTTTAAGTAGGGCGTTTAGATTTTGTTGAGAAGTCCAATTCGATTATTTGAACCGAACCGAAATAACCCAAAACGGAAAAAGAACAGTTATTTTTCCTTTATCCGAACTGAAAACAGAACAAACTGAAAAAGCATGAAATTTCGGTTAGGGTCGCTTTGGTTCTGACACCCGGAGAGCATTAACTAGGAGACATAAAAGAAAGGACTACTCACACTAAAACAGGCTGGGAAATTTTTATGAGCGAAAGGAACATATGACATGTACTTGGAGAAAAGTAGTTAAAAGTGGTGCAGTTCAGAACTGGAACTGGAACTGGAACTGGAGTTTAATTCTCAGTATGGCACAGATTTAGGATTCTCTTCAAAGCATAGATCCATAAATGGCCCATGACACAATGCTCACACCACACACCCACACCCACACCCCCCCCCCCCCTCTTCCTCTCTCTCTCTCTCTCTCTCTCTCTCTCTCCCCCCACATATTTTCAGAATAAGAATACTTACATTTGGTACTTTCCTTCATTTGCAATGGGAGAGAAGACCGGGCCGGGGTGGGGGCAGCAGGGCAGGGCGGGGGGCTCATTACATCCAGGAATGAAAAGTGCATTTTACTCTTTAGAAAGATGAAAGTACAGCGAAGGGTTCTTTACCAAAAAAAAAAAGTACAGCGAAGGTAAACACTAGCCATGGACAAAAAATCATCTCCACCATCATACCTCGAGGAGTTCCAAATAAGTTGCTTCATTCTTCCCCACAAGCCGGTGCTCCATTAGATCTAAGCAATCGGCATATAGTTCACTTCGCATGTCAACACAGGCCCTCAGGAAATAATTATACAAATCCAATAAACGAGTCACACGATGATTTTCTCCGAGATTCGATAGTAAATTAAGTCCCTGAATAATGTGCAACAGTGCACAAGGTGAGCACTCAGATATGAATGAGTACCCTACCAAATAAAATAAATATGATCATGTTATAAGCCACAACCATAACACGAATGTCACTCACCACAAAAAACGAGAATATAAACCTCAACCTAGGGAAACTCGTCTATTTCAATATCAAGATTCCAAACCTTTAAAGGACTTAAGTTATGGTCCCATGTTTGTTGACCCAAAAAGGAAAGTTATGGTCCAAAGTGGCAGAATTCTTCATCAACAGAGAACCAGAGTCGAGTCTCCTACAGGGATTAGCTACACTAGTGTACAGTAGTTTTTGAGGTTTTCAAGATATGGTGAATATGATTTCTGCAGCAAAGAGCATATTTTCCGCTAACTTTATCAGGAAGACATGTTAATCCATCCACAGAAGTTATTAATGTAATTACCCATCAGAGAACTTTACAAATTTGCATGAGAAAGCCTGGCAACTCTACATGTCCTAACAGTTCCTACTTATACACCTATGTCAGCTTAGAATCTTGTTTTTCCAAATTTCTATCAATCAATGACTGAGCTTCAGTCCAAATACAAAGTCAAACCCCACTAATGGTCCCAAAGAGAATGTGAATATTATAGGATCTTCAAGAGAGAGGGAGAGAAATAATCAATAAAGACTACATCTTGAATTAATAGATTGATGAAAAGAGCACATAAGATGGCTCTATTATGGAGCATGGAAAACCCTAACAAAATCCTAATTTTTTATTTGTTACCACTACTAACTATTAACTGATACCCCTACGTATAATTCAACACTTCCCCTCAAGCTAGAGCATTTGGCTAACTTATGACAGGTGCAACTTCATTTCATAGTCTGTGAAGCCCTGTGTAAGCTGGAACTCACTCTAGATTACGGATGTAGATTCATCAAACCAGATTTAAGACAATAGTTATTGTCTGAACGTAACCCACATCATCAATTTTGACAGAAGCGCTGAAGAGAGAAATGGAGACCAGAAAGTTGACACCTTTGTCTTCCTCAAAAAAACGAAGACCAAATCAGGTGAGAACCTAACTTCATGAATTTCATCACCCCATGGTGATTGATTGCTGCTGCCCAACTAAGGTGTGCTTCACTCTGGCACTCGTAGTTGCCTTGGAAACTTGATGGCGACTTAGCTCATAAATGACACTTGCAATAGAAAACATTCACAGTAGAGGTTGTTGAGGCAAATGACCAAGATTGGAAATTTTGCTCCTTAGCCTCTTTTTTTTTTTTTTTGGCTTATGAGGAATTTAAAAATAACACAAACCAGAGAGCTTCACAAACCAGGAATTTAATATATTCTTACCTTACCCAAAAAAAAAAAAAATAACACAAACCTAAAACCAAACCAGCAAACCCACAAGACCAGAGAGCTTCACATATATGGAGGAGCAAAACTGAGGGCTATGCTGGAGAAGACCGAGGATGAGAAGGATGAGGCATGGAATGGGCTAAGGATGACAGAACCTTGGCAGAAATGAACACTAAAAACAGACTGGATGGGCTAGCCACCGACAAAGGTGGAGAATGAGCTCGCAGTGACACAGAAGGACAGCTGTCAGCAATGGCATGAAAGCTGATGGAGATTCCCAAGAATAATGGCAGGCGAGCGAGAAGTGGAGACCCACAATTGAGAGAACTGGTGACTGACAGAGGAAGGAGGACACATGACTCTCCAAATCTGGACAAGGACGTAAAAGGTTGTAGAAGATTAAAAAAGTTTGTTTCTTTATTATATTTCTACTTGTTATATCAAATTCTATTTTATCTAAAAAAGAAAAGCGGGAAGGATTAGTCACAGATCTTTTAATTGTATCTCTAATCTCCTTCACCCCTTCACATGTAATACAACAAGAAAAAAAAAAAGGAATATCACACATCCGGAAATAAACAATTGATCTCTATCAAAGACCTGACTGAGAACAAGCTCCCTCTGATGACCGGAAGAAATCAATCAACGGCAAGGGACTGAGTAGAGCTTGCAATGGAGAAGACCATGGTTGGTTGGCTTGGTGGAGAAGGTGACAAAAACCTTTCTTTATTGTGTGACCGGAAGAAATCAATCAATGGCGCGGAGAAGACCATGGTTTGGCTGGCTTGGTGGAGAAGGTGACAAAAACCTTTCTTTATTGTGTGACTAACGACAAGTGAAAAACAGCTGTGTTTTCACATTCTAGGGCTTTGATTTTGGTCCCCCTCTCTTGGTGCTCTGACACCATGTCAATATTCTAGAAAGCTTCAAGGTAGAGGGGCAGAGAGAAATCAGAATGACTACATGTTTATATAACAGCTTAATGAAAGAGTACATAAGATGGTTCTACTATAGAGAATGGGAGACACTACACAACCCTGACTTCCTTGTTTATGCACCACCTACTATAGTACTGAATATCCATGGATCTATTTTAACAGTTACTAAACTGCAAGGTTAGATGATTAAAGGAAAGAGAGAATTACAATATTCTCAATCCAAATATAATTCGATAGATCTCTCTTCCCCACCTTTCCTTTTAGATCTGCGTTCTACATCTTCCAACTCCTTAGCTGCAAGCAAAGATAAATATCTTAAAGGTGTGAAGACGTTGAAGTCCAGGTTCCGTCAATTCCTTTTAGTAGCAATTTGGGAGGGAAATTGCCATGTCCATTAACAGGACATTATTTACATTATAATCAAAGAGAATCATGACTTGAGAAAGTTTAAATACCAAAAAATTTGAGGCTCAATATAACAATGGAGAATTGAATCAATCTTAGCTAAAAGCAATTTGGGTTTGAAGAATGCATCCTCTGCCTCTCACCAGGATCAACTTAAAGGGTATTTAGTTTTGTACACAAACACCAACTTTGTGTGAGTGCAGGCTCTGATGCCTTCACAATGAATTTTTTTTAGTCCTAATAAGGAAAGTATGTAAACGACTTAAGTGATTTTCCACAGAACATGTGACCTAGAAGTCGGTGTGATTTATAGCTATATGTTGGAGAATCAATTACAGTAATAATCAGTACAGAGCTTTAAGCTAGAATCTATCTCCTAGATCGCAATGCAACATGCAATAAAAAAACTTATTGATAATCTCATGATGTATTCAAATGTGTTTCCGTGTGCGTTTTCAACACTTCAAAGAAAATACGTACAGAATAAATAAATGTTGCATTGCATGGCATAACTAATATATTCTCAGCTTCTTATTGACTAATTCATAATTGGCAGTGAAATCCAAAAAATAAGTCTTAAAATAACTATACTATGAGCATTCATATTATAGATCATACTCAAGGTTATCAGGACCATCTCTATCGTCAATACTAAATGACCTATAGAATGAGTAAAATTTACAAACTTCAAAAATAGAAGAGAAGAAACTTCAGTAACCATGCATAACTTCCTCAATGAGCAACCAGCTAATTGTCCACTATGGATCATTTGTGAAAGGAAATTCTCATCACTTTTATCCAGAGCTCATAGGAAAAGACCATACCACTGCCAGGCAACCAGCTCTACAAAGTGCCTGTAAAGTAAGAATGTGGCATCTTTCATCCAGGCTGATCTTCTTCTCATTAATCAACTTCCAAGTTTCCATGGCAAACTGCATAAACATCAAATGCCACATCAGCTTAACAACCCAAACGCTTGCTTCAATGAGATCAAATACAGTCTCAGCTAGTTATGTCTACACTGACTTGACAATAGATCACGCCTAGCATCAACTGAAAGAGGGAAAACGAAGTCTCTGGTGCATGTCATCGAATGGGATGATGGGTATATATATATATATATATATATATTATATATATATATATATATATATATATATAGTATCTTTTCTTATAAAGATAATCAACTGTTCACTATATAATTGTAATAAAGTAGCAAAAATCAAAATTCTGCTCACAAAATCCATGATCTTTCCATTTCGAAATGCCAGAGGCAGCCTAAATCAACAAGATTGAAGTTCGTAAGATCTGAATAAGATAGTCTATCCTAATGTAATGATCAGTTTCAGGGGCTTCATTTAGATTAACCAAATTTTTTTCAGTTTATAAGTTGGAAAACCCATACAGAGATGAGATATTGGACCGATGAAACACAATGGCACAGTGTATCCTATGGTGTGCATGCTCCAAGGGGGCAAAAGAACCAATCGCGCAGTTTCTGCTATCTTCATGACTGAGGAAACTCATACATCATCAACATAAGTTACAAATCTACTACATTGAACACCTATAAGCAAATTCAATGTCGTCCTCTCATTTGTTATATTTGGTAGTTTCAGCTCCAAGCCAAAAGCTAAAGGAATGAAGTACTTAGTATCTTCCTAGACTTCCAATACTTTCAGTGCAAGTATATGCATGGAAATTTGGCCCATGAGATAAATGGCTTCTTATGACAATGAAAGCCCAAAGAAGTTTAAAAGAATTCAGCTCAACCCTCCACAAATGAAAATAATAAAATTCTATCTTGTGTATGACGTGAACATGAATAAGAATATCAACACATAACAGTATGCAGGCCCATCTGTACAAAGAATAAAGGAAGGCAATAATTCTTAAGTTGTTTTCACAGAGTGCAAATTTCAGAGATCTACAACCCGGTTGGGAGGCCACATGAAGAAGGGAAAAGGGTGCGTCAGGTAGCTGACAGCCAGATATTGGACCAATGAAACACAATGGCACAGTGTATCCTATGGTGTGCATGCTCCAAGGGGGCAAAAGAACTGATTGTGCATCTCTCTGCTATCTTCATGACTGAGAAAACTCATACATCATCAACATAAGTTACAAATCTACTACATTGAACACAAATAAGAAAATTGAATGTCGTCCTCTCTCATGGTCCATTTGGTAGGTTCAGCTCCAAGCCAAAAGCTAAAGGAAAGAAGTATTTAGTATCTTCCTAGATTTCCAATACTTTCAGTGCGAGTATATGCATGGGAATTTAGCCCGTGAGATAAATGGCTTCTTATGACAAAGAAAGTCCAAAGAAGTTTAAAAGAATTCAGCACAGCCCTCCACAAATGAAAATAATAAAATTCTATCTAGTGTATGACATGAACATGGATAAGAATATCAACACATAACAGTATTCATGCCCATCTGTACAAAGAACGAAGGAAGGCAACAATTCTTAAGTTGTTTTCACAGTGTGTGCAAATTTTAGAGATCTACAACCCAATTGGGAGGCCAGATAAAGGAGAGAAAAGGGTGTGTCAGGCAGCCGACAGCCAGCACTCTTTTACCATCAAACTTTTATGAGTAAATCCTATACAAATTGGCGCAAAAGCTAGGTCATCGCCGGACACGCTGTGGGGCCTGAGCACAGTGAGAAGTGAGCATACGCCGCTGCATTGGTGCTGGGGCACAATGTCAAATGAGCAAGTGTTCCCTCATCTTGTCAAAGGAATGAGGGTAAAGAAGTTAGTCCAATAGAGAAGGATCCGGATGGGGACTTGGATCATTGGGACTTTAACGTGTAAATTGATAGAAGTGGTAGGCGTAATCGTTATGTGTAGGATCAGTATCACATGCCTTTAAGAAACTAAGCCTATGTATGGTAAGGCTTTTGGGGAAAACCATTGGGGAGATGGAAAGGACTATGTGTGACAAGGTTTTTCTAAATGCAAATGGTGTTTGATAAAGTGTAATTTAAAGTGCATTGGGAAGCAACTTTTGTTTAAACGCTATTTTAGAAAAACTACACTTGTAAAAGTTTTTTACTTAAAAAAAAAAGAAAAAAGAAAAAAAATACCTCAACCCTTTGTTGCCGAGGCTCAAGCTGCCGACAAGCCAGATCTAGGGCTGGCCAGCCTCTCTTAAGGGTGTGCGAACCCAAGCAACTGTCGCCCACAACGCCTGAGGTCGTTGACCACTAGATCTGGCCTCACTGGCAGTTAGTCTGGTTTGCCAGCAGTCGGTCTAGCTTCGCCAGCAATGTAGGCCATTTCCCAAATTTTGAAAGCGAGGGCAAAGATGGAAGAAGAACAATACATTAGCATTCTAGAAAGGCTAAAACCAAAAGCTCCTACAGACTTGCCTTGGGCTAAGGGACTTTAGAGGACTATGGAAATGCAATGCATTTTCTCAACGCTCTGCAAAAAAACTGCCCAAGGTCCTTTGGAGGCCCAAAGGCTTTTGGCAAAGCAGTTGAAAACACAGCCTAAGTGGGATGGTTCGCAGGTAAAGGATCTCGAGAACTCGGGTTTCAAGCTTTGGTATGCAGGCACTTGAAACAGAGTCAGAATCACCGTTGATAAGATCTTGAAGGAAGACGTAGCAGATGTTAAAAGAGTCAAGATAGGATTTTTGCTATCAAGAACGTGACAAACGATGAGATCTTGTAATTAGTTTCTATTCACCACAAGTTGGTTCATTGAGGAGCACATTTGGGAAGATCTTGGGCAACTAGCTCAAGAGATCCCACAGGAGGAGATTACAATGGACATGTGGGTAAAGAAACGGAAGACATACAAAAGCTTTCCCGTAGGTTCTGGCTTTTGAGAGGAAAAGGAGTAGGGGAAGTCCATTTTGACTTTGCAATGGCTCATAATCTTATATTAAACAATATTTTCTTTGAGAAGCTGGAGGAACATGCAATCACTTAGGAGAGTAGGTCCTCAAGATTGCAAAGAGAAATGTTCAAATAAGTAGTAAAGATTGCAAAGTTGTTCAAGGAGAAAGCTTAACTATCCAACATCGATTAATGGTGCTTGATGTCCACATTAAAAGAGGAAGGCAGAGGAACAAGCCAGTTAAGTGTCCTAGAATCAGATGGTGGGATCTATAAGGAAAACAAGAATCCCTGTTCAAAGAAGAGTTATTGGCCAGTGTGCATGGGAGGATAGACGGTACTCAAATCAGATTTGGAATTCTTGGGCTAGTAGCATTAAGAGAGTGGCAAAGGCGGTCATTGTGGATCCTAGGGGTAGTGCACCACACCAGCAGTCTTGGTGGTGGACAGAGGAGATACAACAAAAGATTAAGATTAACAAGGAATGCCACAAAGTCATGCACAATGATAAAAGTGAGGAAAATATAGCAAAGTAGAAATTAGCAAAGAAGGAGACGAAGAAAGTCTGAAGTGAAGCAAACTAGCCACTTATGATGACCTTTCTAAAAGGCAGGCACCAAGGGAGGACAAAGTGATATAAGTAAACTGGCTCGAGAGAGAGCAAAAAAGAGTTCTAAACCAGGCGAGATGTATCGAGGATAGAAATGAGAAGGTCCTCCTACAAGGAAGATGTTGTCAAAGGCAGCTGGGAAATTATTTCCATGAAATCTTCAATGAAGAATATGATAGAAAACTTCACCCGGAGAGCTGAGTAAATCAGAAGAATGCAGAAACTACTCTTTCTATCAATGCATAAGGACAAACTGTTAAGAGCTTTGAAGAAGATGAAGAATCGAAAAGCAGTGGGCCCTTATAATATAACAATAGAAACGTGAAAAGTTTTCTGCGAGAGATTGGCGTATCTTGGCTCACAACCCTTTTCAAGGGAATCTTCTTTAAGATCCAACCAAATGCCAGATGAATGGAGAAAAATACACTTAGGTGCCCATTTACAATAAGAAAGGTGGCATTCAGAATTCTGCCAACCATAGAGGGGTAAAGCTAATGAGTCATACCATGAAGCTTTGGGAAAGCGTAATCCAGCTCAGGTTGAGGCAAGAGACTTGTATTTCAGTTAACCAATTTGGTTCCATGACAGGTAGATCAACTATCGAGGCTATTTTCCTATCACAGAGTTTACCAAGGGAAATTCTTTGGAGAGTTCTCAAAATGAAAGGGGCATGCATTGGCCATATACAAACAACAAAGGTTAAGCACATGAAGCTGTCACATTCGTAAGGACAAATGGAGGGGGAACAAAAGAATTCCCTGCAAGTCTAGGGTTACATAAAGGCTTTTCTAAGTCCTTGATCTTTTTGCCTCAATTGATAAGCTGACAAGATATATGCAAGATGTTCCTTGATGTATGCTTTTCGCAGATGGCACAGTGCTGGTACATGAAATCCAAGTCAGGTAGAATCTCAAACTTTGGAGGGAAACTTGGAATCTGGAAGTTTTCAACTCAATCGGACTAAGACAAACCATATGGAGTGCAACTTTAGCAATGGAAGAAGTTCAAACAACCCCTTGGTGAAAATTGGAGTTAAAAAAAGTGCCAAGGAGTAAAACATTTCTCAAATCTTGGACCCATTCTACAGGAAAAAAGATGAGGAAAAAGGCGGAGATATCATTTATGGAGTACAGGCAGGAAGAAGTGGTGCATTTGGGGTTTTGTGTGACTGCCGAATGACATATAAGCGCAAGGAAATGTCCTATGGGACAACCATAAGGCCAGCAATGCTTTATAGCATGGAGTGTTGGTGGGGAACAGTATGTGCACAAAGCCAGGGTAGCAGAGATGACAATGCTACTCTAGATGTGCAAGCATACAAGCAGAGATAAGATTGAAAACAAAGCTATTAGCGAAAAAGTCGTTGCTCCACTTGAGGAAAACATGAGAAAGTCTGTCTTAAATGGTTTGTGATATTGAACGAAGGCCTTCAGATGCCCTAGTGAGGCGTTGTCACAAGGATTGGATAAATAAATAAAAGAGTAAGGAAAGGCCTAGAAAGACATGGATGGAGACAATATGAAAAGATATAGATGTTTGCCTGCCCCACTTTATGGGTTATGGCTTGCTTCTTGTTGTGTTGTTTGCCTGTTTGTTGTTCATCAATTTCAGGCAAAAAAGCAACTTTATGACAGTCACCGTTGGATGATCCTCTAATATGCCTTATAAATGCTGCAGGGCACGGATGAACATTCTTCTAGGCAAGACCGAATTTATGCATCTAGTATAGCAACAACATATAATTTCATCTTACCGAAGCATCTGATGATCTGGCACAATAATCAAGGATATGAACTGCATCGTTGGCCTGTCGTGATTGGTTCCCGTAGCCAATATATGAAAGAAGATTGGAAGCTCTGGTTCTGTCACCCAAACGTAGTGCATCAACAATTCGATGGCCGAAACATTGATCAACTGCACTTAAAAAATGGAAAAGGAAAAAACTTTCAATGTCTCTACAATAGCTCCTACCACATTGCCATGCACACACAGTTTAGATAAAGACCAACAAGCCATCCCATGGCCGCACCCAGCCAAGACATAAAAGGAGGGGACCAGGATTAATGTAGGAGAAAGAATAGCACACAACTATAAAAGGTGATAGCCATAGACACCACCGATATGCCTTAAGAATTATAGAGTATCGAAGAGAGCCCAAACAGAACATGCAATTTAATCTTTCATGACAATTATGATGCTAAATAATTACCTCCCAATGTTGCATAACTTCTATACATATACTCCTTGTCAGTGATGTCCTTCCGACCCTGTGAAGGCACTCACCATTAAGCAGGAACGTGGACACTAAATATATTACAAGGCACGCATATGTTATATAGCCAATTTGAGACCAGCATTCCACCATAGGACGGGATTCACATAGAAAGAAAGCATATTAGGAAATTAGCAGGTTGGAGAAATTCCCCATTTGTCTCGTCCACCCATCCCGCACACAACAAAAGGAAAAGAAAGGCACCCAATGGATGTATACAGTGCTAGCTCATTAAACATTCAAGGCACGCAAAAATATTTCCAATCTTTATGCGCCATAACCATATGTATCTCCACGCATGAAGCTGGACAAAAAAGTGATGGCATGAAGAAGAAGGTGATGGCAGTTTGTACTGTAAGATTTGACACGCACGAAGACGAAATCAATTGTCAATTGGAAATTAATTGGACGATAATGCATGTTGAAGTAGCACTAAATGACTCTAGCATTAGATCCCTATCTCAAGCATGCGCAAGAGCGAGCGGGCATGGACCAGACCAAAGGAACAGGAACAAAAGAAGCTTCCATTGAGCTCGGCGTTTATTAAAATTGTACCCATGGGTCATTCCCGATCGCGCTAACTGCCTCCTGCTCTGGGCCGCAAATGCCGATTCCATCCAAACACAATTGCACTCTCTTCAGATTGCTGCAAGGGAAATTTAAACGAGGATTACGCAATCATTGCGAATTGCAATTGGCCTGAAGTGCAAAAATAACCCACTGGGATTAGAGTGCGAACAATGAGCGAGCTCGTTCTCGGAGAAGAAGACGGAGCTGCACGCATCCTTTCCTCGCTCGCATTTGCCTGTGAGAGAATCGAATTGCAAGTGCCGAAGCAATGTCCATCTCCACTTTTAAAGCTTACTCCACCCTCAACCGCCTCAGGCCGCCTGTACTCCACACCTTCCTGCTCAGTGCCTCCGACGCCATCAATTCCGGAATCTCTCTCTCTCTCTCTCTCTCTCTCTCTCTGAGGAGATCCGGAAGATTGCAGATTTCAGACAAACATAGAGAACTCTCCGCTAAATGACGCTCCTATGATGTTCGACAGACGAGGCACATAGAAAGATGCAGAAGTGGAAGCTCATTGAACAGAGATTCTCGGTAGACGCGGATTGAAGGTCTTCACTGCTCTTGGAGCTTCCAACGCAAAATGGGGGGGAAGGGAGGAGGAGTTGGATTGGTGGGCCCTGAACGGCCATGTTTTGCGACTACGATTCAAAATTCTGTAGATTAGGGTTTATGGGGATGTCAGTGAAATTAATTGTACTGGCTAGTGCTTCGGATTGAGATAGAACTCTATGCGAAAAAAAATTCAGTACATGATATTTTCTGATTTGTACCTAGACAGGATAAAATCGAATATAAAATAATATAATTCAGATAAAATTATCTAACGAGGAAGTCGAGATAAATGTAAATAGGAATTATAATATATATATATAAAATTTATTTTCTGAATAATAGACGTCTTAAATTGATAATTATAATATAGATATCCTCAATCCGTGCCAATAAGGACCTCCTAACTATCAGGCAATGTAAGCAAGGCTAACATTAGGATTGAGAGTGCGTACAATGAGCAAGCTCGTTCTCGGGAGAAGACAAAAAGCTACACGCACCTTTCCTCGCTTGATTCGGATAAAATTATCTAACACCAATACTGTTTTGGCATCAGGTCAAGTTATAAATTTGAATAAATATGTGTACTTCAATAAAGGCTGCCCGCGAAGCTTGAGAAGGAACATGTCTTTAGAAATGAGGGTCCCAAAAATAGAAAAGATTTGGGAAAATACCTCGGGATTCCTTCGGAATTGGGCATTTCAAAAAAAGAGATGTTCATGTGGATTGTTGCGAGGGTTAATACGAAATAGAAAGCTAGAAGGAAAACTTATTGTCAAAAGTAGGGAAGGAAATATTGATTGAGACGGTTGTACAAGCTCTTCTCTAGGACGCATGCGATGTCCATTTTAAAATACCAGTCTCAATATGTAAAGCTATTGAGAGGAAACTAGCATCTTTTTGGTAGAGGAATAACAAGTCATTTGGGTTACATCGGAGAAAATGGGATATTTCAAAGCTTCGAAAGGATGAAGGAAGTCTTTGATTTCAAAGACTTACTGGCTCTTAATAAAGCCATGCTAGGGAAACTAGCCTGGCGAATATGGCAGCATCCTGAGACGCTTTGGAGCCAAATTATGAAAGGACTCGACTTCTCACATTGTGATTTCTGGCAAAGCTAGAAAAGGGTCTCGCCCGTCGTGGGGTTGGCAAAGCCTCCTATTTAGGAAGGGATGCGATCTCCCCTCATGTTACGTGGCTGTTGGTAACGGCAAGAAAATCCCCATTAGAGAAGATAGGTGGCTGAGTAGTGGATTAATTGGTGGCCCAGCGACGAGAGATGAACCACTTAAGTGGCTGGATTGAATGTAAGAGAGGAGGCAAGTGGAATGAACCCTTGCCGAACACCATGTTTGATGACCAGAGAGTTAAAGAAATTCTTGCTATTCCTATAGGCCTCCCATCAACAGATGACAGACCTGTGTGGGGTAACAAGAAGTCAGGAACTCACACGGTCAAGAGTGGATAACGCAGCAACAAAGATTCAACAGTCCCATCCCACAAAACAACAGCATCCTCTTCCTATCAGGCTAAGCCTGAGCTGTGGAATACATTTGGAAGTCTAGAACTACTCCCAAATCAAATTTTTCCTGCGGAGCGCAAGTCAAAATGCCCTGCCTACAATGGATAATCTCTGTAAGAGTGGGGTCGTACTGATCCCATCTGTGCAGTATGCAAGCGCAAAGTGGAAGCAATCGAGCACGCGATATTGTTATGTCCGTGGACCTCCCTGGTTTGGCCCGAAGCATCCTTGCACTCAGCATAAAACTGAACGGGATTAACTCGATTGGCTGGTCAACGTGAAGGAGGACCTACAATCCTCACCTAATTTCGAACTCATAAAGCATAGGCAGATACCACTAGCACTGTCTTAAAATTAATAATGAAAGTTTTACATAGTACACCTGCCTGAGGTGGAGATCCTTTATCCTCTTATCGTATCTCGATCTATTTCATTCTCATAAAATGATGATATGTCACTCTTATATCCTCCCGTGAATCATTTCATAAGTCTTCTCCTGATCTTATCTCCTCCAACGGGGGGACAAGGTTTCTCAATTGATTTATAAGGGAACTCACCTCAACACAATCGCCATTCAAGTGTAGTGTTCCTTGAAGCTTTAATTCACGTGGAATGGTCTAGGTCGCTAGAAGTATGATAAGCCTCCCTGGATTTCTAGGAAGGAAAATCAAGCAACAAGTACGGTCAAAATCCTAAGCTTGATAATGAAAAAGAAGAATTTGCGTCCATACAAAAGGAGATAGAATTATATGAATATATTATGTCCATTAGTGCACTAAACTGAATTTGGATTGTTGGAACTGATGGGTTTCATGTTGGTCATAAATGGGTTCAACGAAATCTAACGTCCTATCTTCAATTTAGTACTCTACATGATAATGTTGCCTGAGTTTCTCACCCTTCTTTCGATAATCTGCGGATGCTGAAACGGCTAAAAACTGTATAGATAATTGCTCGGATGTTTGCAAGGAGTCCTACATGCCGCACTATTTATCTTGGGAATCGCAGGAGCAAATAGATGGATAATCAAGACAGTTTTCTTTTGAAGTTGGAGGGAAGCCAAAGCGTTGTTTATCACCCGTCTGCACTAGTTTTGGCTTTGATATGTATGTTAAAAGTGGCATTTAACTGTCCATCAATGTATAAGGTGATTCAATATTGCTTATCTAGGATACACGAACCTAGAGTACCGATGATCGATTGACCCAACTCAACTCAGATATAAAATTTTGAGATAAGTACACTGAAAGTTTGACAACTTGTCATACAAGTGCAATTGAGACCAGTATTTTTTAGAAATGCAATCTAAGCCTCAAACTTGTCAAAAAAGTGCAATCGAATTCTATGACTCTCAACAGATGCAATCAAGTCCTAAAATTTATTACGAAAGTGTAATTAAGTCCTAAAATTTTCAAAATGTGCAATCAACAAAAGGACTTGATTTACCAATTTGACCAGTTTTACGACTTGTTGCACTTTTGAAAGTTTTAGGACTTAATTGCACTTTCTAACAAGTTTTAGGACTTAATTAGACTTTTAAAAAGTTTTAGAATTCAATTATATTTGAGTGACAAATTTTAGGATTTCCAACTCACTTGTCCTTCAAATTTTAATAAGAGGGATAGCCGTTATATGACTTGGAATTCACTTTATGGATCCAGTCACTTAATTTCTCTCCAACATGACCAATGACGTCATCGGAAGAAAGCAAATTCTCAATTTTATCTGCAAATTTCGTGCACCAATAAATAGGTGAATAGTAGTAGATTATCTATATTTTTAGCTATTAACGATTTACCTAAGAAATAAAGATTTTACCACTTTCAAGTGAGGCAACTATTGAGAATAATTTACCATCGAGGACAATGATTTTACCACTTTAACGTTCCATATTTCATTGTCAATTTCATTTTTTAAAATGTTACATAAAGATCCGATTAGCTATTGATAACCTACTGTTCAAATTTCACAATGGATAATCAACTGTTTTGAAAAGAAATTTAGAAAATTTGAAACATTTGCAATTTTAAAAAATTTTAGAACTCAACTGTGTGTCCTAAACTTTTTCAGGCAACCCTCAGACAAAATTGTTTGTCTCTCCCTTGACGATCATGTTTGATAAGAAGCTAATAATATTTCATAGTAGATTTTCAGCTATTATGCAGCAAATTTTTCTTTTCGATTTCAATAGCTAGGCTCCATTTGTTTCACGCCCCCCTTCAATAGTCAGCCCCAGTCATAATAGGGCTTCAATGAAGCAAGTTTAGTGGTTCCATAGGGTAAATGCAATAAAAAGGACGTTGATTATAACCGCTGGCCTTCCAAGCTAACGATGCGGTTTCAATTCCCATTACCTGCTCTATTGCATGACGGCACCGAAAATCGATGCCTTACCACTGTGCAAGATTTTGTCCTAATTACTTTCATTGCAGTAGAAGATTTTCACTATATTATGAAGGCAGAAAATGAATGATTTGGGAAATATTCTCCTAAAAATGATTACTTATATCGCTAACAAAAATAAATGAATGAAATTTTTTTTCAATGTCTATAAAAATGTTTAGTCATAAATCATTACCAATAATAAAAATACTTTCATTAGCTAATTATTTCAAAATACAAATGATTAATTTAAATAAGTATTTTTTAAATAATTTATTTTTCGTGAAATAAATGAAAGTTTAAGGTGGGTGAATTTTTTCTTTCATTGTTGCATGTGGGTCCTTGGATTAGCTTTTCTCTTCATCCAAACAACCCTTTGCCGTTTATCTCTGCATTGCATCATGAAGCAGCGTGAGTGAAACATATCCGATATCATAAGAACAAGACAAACAGAAATGACATACTACAAAACAATTGATAAATCGACAAGTTAAAATATTCAATATATAGCTGTCGTTTTGTCTAACAAATCTCTCATACGATAAATTTACTGGATAGTCATTAAAACCGTTGACCGGAAGCAGAAAAAATATTACATACGTTACACCAGGCTTACCTCGTAAAATGAGACGGGGAAAACCTTTTTTTTCTTTTTTCTTTTTTCAATTTCACAGCAAAATGCCGTTGAACAATGAATGCTCTTCCAACAAACCTACGGGTATATACATGGTTACAAGTGCTTGCTCCCAGTTTAACATAAATCTTACAACGACAGCAGAAGAAGGTCGAGAAGGGTTGATAGAGATGGAAATTAAGTCTTTCAGCACGGTAATGTCTGTGTTCCTGATGATGAGGATACTCGGCAGTGTGTCCTCCGAAGAAAGCCGACCCACTTTGTGCGAGGTACAGTGCATTTCGTCCTGCGGCAAGGGCGGCGACCCGCCTCTTTGCTACTTGGGCTGCCTGAAGAAATGCGGGGCTGTCTCGCCACACCCGACCCCTCTCGACCACTGTTATCTTGGCTGCACGACGGCTACATGCTTGGAGCCCGATACAGGTACTCATGGCAACGCATCTTGCAACTCTAGGTGACTAGGTCAATTGCATCGGCTTGAATTTGCTCGAAATTTCTATCTTTAGGATCTAACTGAATGCATTGTCGATCTGTTTATATTGCAAAATCGTGTGTCCCCTTTATAGTTTGACGGAAATACATTAACAACGAGAACATTCTAAGTTGGCCCTACGAGTAAGGAAGGTTTCAGGGGAACCATTTTTTCTAGGGTAATGAGTCTTTGCTGTTGTGATAGGTCGAGCCTAGCTAGCATAATAGATGATTTGTGTGAAGTCGAACTCGAAGTTGTGCGTCTCCTATAGATCCATGAGATTTTGTGAAATGAGTTGATTTAATCTTTAGGCTAAGTTAGATAGACATCACTAGGCAGAAGCATATGTCATAGGAGTCTTCCTTCAGAGCTCCAGTTCACATGAAATAGGCCAGGTCCCTATAATTATGACAAGCGTTACTATACTTTGAAAAGGAAAATCAATGTTGGCAACTACGGTCAAAATCCAAAGCATGAGTCATACATTGTGCCACCATGCATAGCATATGTATTATCTATTAAATTGATTATTGTTGAAAAAATGATGAATTTCATATGGGTCTTATGGGTCCGATAAATCTAATGTTAATAATCATCTTAGTACACATACTAGATCAATTAAATGTTTTTCATACATGCACCTGAGTTTCTTACCTTGTTTTCAATTATATGCAGATGCCAAAAAGGCTCGGGGCTTGTGTGGCTAATTGCTCAAACGATTGCAGGAATCCTACCAACCGCACTAGCATAGCGGGAATTGCAAGAGCAAATAAATAAATAATGAAGACTTTTTGTCTTGATAAGTAGGAGGAAAATCAGAAGTGTTGTGTATCTGTCTTCGATGGTTTTAACGTTGATATCTATCCAAAAATTCCATTAACCTTCCATCAAGTCATTAATATTTCTCTATATCTTCTTGCGGATGGATGAACAGCGAAGTGCCTATGATCGGTTGACCCGACTCAAACCAAATATGAATTTTCAGCTGGAGATATCGTGGTTATATGACTTGGCATTCACATTATGGAAGAAACTTGGTGATATAATGTCTCCTATCTCTTTCCAAACTTCTCTTAATTTTCGTTTAACATCACCAATCACTTCATCGGATGGAAAGGAAAACCTCACTTTCACCTGCAAATCTCGTGCGCCAGCATGTAGATGAACAATAGTAATTATGGACTTCTTAGTTATTGCAGGTGTACGCATTTAGCTGTTGATTATTCAGTACAAATTGTTACCTTAAATTTAAGGTCGAGCTCATCACTCTAGCTCTACTAGGGTGCCAGAAGGCCACGATTCTTCCCAAAGAAGTAGGAGCTTGGTCTTAGGGTCAAGTTGGTAATTTTTCTTACATCTCCCCCTCTCAAAGCCTAGGTATCATATACGGCTCCAAAATAAAGAGCCTTGAATACTAGAAGAAAAGCTCCTATATCTAACAGATTAATGAAATCCAATACACAAAATAATTCGATCTATTAGAAGCATTGTAGTAGTAAAAGTCGTAACATCATTCGGACCTTTGAATTCATACAAGTGGATCTCAGACCTATAATGGAGGTATTTCCGAAACTCACAACTCATCCATAAACTGGTTACTGGTATAATAATATAAAGAAATGTAATCAACATTTGGACCCAATTCAATTCCATGGATCTTTCATTCACTTTTTTTTTTCCACCAAGAACATTTATAAAAGTCTTGCATCTTCGAATTTGGAGTAGCCTACTGATACGTAAGTGATCAGCCATTTGTTCGCTTAATAAGATAACTCATTAATCTTTCCCTCCTCTGCTAGGGTTTCCTCCCGCTTCTCTCTTTCTTTGAAAAATTGCCGCGAGGCTATCTTTGAGGGTCTCTCTTCCTCCTCCTCCCTTTCTTTTCCCATATTCTTCTTCCCTCTTTGAAGCTTTTATTTTGTGTGCGTGAATAAATTTCTGCAGCTGATCTTGAGTAAACATGGAGATTAATTCGGCCATCTCATTATGAATTGCACCATCACAATATATTTTGTCTCACTCGAGTCTGCACATAATAAGTAATTCAATAATATAACTTTTAGTTCTCAAATTTAATTAAAAATTCCATTTCTCTTTTGGAAATTGTCCCAAGAATCGGGAGATAAGAACAAAATAGAAGAAATGAAAGGGCCAATTTCGCTACGCCGAGCCCAGTCAACTTTTGGACTAGCCCATCTGCCAAATCTTCTATCGGGCCGATACGGTTTTTGGTCTCTTGCAAGGCCTGAATGAACAGAGGAAGGATTTCATTAACAGGTGATCTTAACTGACCGCTCTTTACTTTTGTCGAGCAATACGAAGCTTTCGACTTTTCAGACGATCCAATAATGTTAGTAATTTCATAATCGGAGGCTTTCCCTATTGGATATGCTCAACGAGTGCCCGGGAACGCTCAGCTTAGTAACCCCCTATTCGAGTTGCAAATACGAGCCGGTCGAGTTTCCGAGCGTGTACTCACCCGACCGGCTGCTCCCATGGAGTCCCGTCCGTTGCCGCATCGGCTATTGTATTCTAAGTTCCAACACCAAATGAAGGACTTGATTAGATTCTCCCACATGAGATACGAACGAGGAAAACAATTTTAATATGCAATAAATTCTATATAAAAATAAAAAAAAATTCTACGGACCCACTATGCTCACATTGCTTTTATACATGTTTAATTAAGGAGCATGATAGCGAAGACGAAATGACAATTCAACAAGGCCACAGAAATTCTATTTATCTATCAATGCCATTTCTGTTAAGAGGGGAAAAGCCAATTACAATTAGCTCCTAAACATTGCTAAGTTTGTGAAAGACTCGGTGAAAAGATTTAGTCTCAAGAAACATGTTTCATGGAATCTGAAACATATGATTAAATGTAGCTTTTCAAATTCAGGTGTTTATGTACATTTTTGCTGCGAAAGGAACGCTAATGAAAGGGCGTTCACGGCACTAATTCGTCGGTATCTCAGACGACGTGCTGGATTAACCAGGCAAATCGGGTTCCTATTCTCTCGAGATTCACGCCACTGTGGAATCCAATTTCAGCCTCTTCTTGATGAAGATGATCCTTCGCAATCTATATAAAGCCCTGCATTTTCCCTTGGCCAACTCACCCACTTGTTTACAAGACCCAAAACATTTGAGTCCTAGAGCATCTAGCGCAAGAGGGAACCATGACGTCCGTACTCGTGGGCAAACTCGCTCTTGTGATGGTGGCCATTCTGGGACTCTGGGCCTCCCAAGCGTGGTCGCGTGAGCTCCAGGAAGCCACCATGCGAGAGAGGCACGAGCAGTGGATGGCTCGCCATGGGAAGGTGTACGAGGACGCCGCCGAGAAGGAGCGTCGCTTCTCGATCTTCAAGAACAACGTCGAGCACATTGAGTCCATGAACAATGATGGGAGCAAACCGTACAAGCTAGCCATCAATGCGTTCGCTGACCTAACGAGCGAGGAATTCAAGGCCTCAAGGACCGGATACAAGCGCTCGTCCTCCCCAAGGCCGGCGAGCGCTAAGCCATTCCGGTACGAAAGTGTGACCGCCATTCCATCGAGCATGGATTGGAGAAAGAAAGGAGCCGTCACGCCTGTTAAGGACCAAGGCCAGTGCGGTAGGGCATCGAATTCGGGATCTTCTTTGGTTTAACTGTAACATTCATTCATGCATTCTTTTATCTTTCTTTTTCTTACGTGAATCTTCTGTGGAGTATAGGATGTTGTTGGGCTTTCTCTGCGGTGGCGGCCATGGAAGGGATTACCCAACTCACGACGGGAAAACTGATTTCTTTGTCCGAGCAAGAACTAGTGGATTGTGACAGGAGTGGCGAAGACCAGGGTTGCGAGGGTGGCTTCATGGACGACGCTTTCGAGTTCATCATCAGCAACCACGGCCTCACAACCGAGAATAATTACCCTTACCAAGCCGTCGACGGCACCTGCAATGCCCGGAAAGCAGCCTCCAGTGCCGCGAAAATCACCGGATACGAAGACGTGCCTTCCAACAGCGAGTCCGCCCTTTTAAAGGCCGTCGCCCACCAGCCGATTTCCGTGGCAATCGACGCGGGTGAATCGGACTTCCGATTCTACTCCAGCGGAATTTTCACTGGGGAATGTGGGACCGATCTGGACCACGGGGTAACCGCGGTCGGGTATGGGACGAGCGAGGACGGAACCAAGTACTGGTTGGTCAAAAATTCGTGGGGCACCGGATGGGGCGAGGACGGATATATCAGGATGCAGAGAGACATTGATGCTGCGGAAGGTCTTTGTGGCATTGCCATGGATGCTTCATATCCAACTGCATAATTGCTTGGGACAATACAGCATTATCATGTTAATACAGGGTTTGTGAACTTTCTGGTTTCTAGTGAATGCTTGTACTCTGTAGACTTGCATGGGCATGGAGACATTGGTCTCTTGCTGTACATGAACCCTAAGTATAAATGCAACTGAATGTTTTCAGTTATTTAAGATGCTAGACTTGACCAACCCAGTCAATACTGAATGAAATGTATCATGCAACCGCAATTGAGGATATTGATGGAAACATAACAAGGAGTTCAATTTGCTATCCCCAAGATAAATATGTCTGTAGGGATCGTATGAAGGCTAATGAAAGATAATGTTGTAATATAACAAGAAAACTAATCAGATCTTGCAAATTAAGTCAATGTGAAAAATTCAGAAAATAACGAGAAATAATAAAGGATACTAAAGATTACATAGTTCGGTCAAAATATCAATATCTACATATGCGAGGAGAGCTAGCGAGAATAATCTACTATAATCAGAGAATCAATTACAATCGCTCAATATGCTCGTGTTTTTCAAATTAGATTATATCCAAGTCAAAAATAAAATAAGGTGGTTCGCTTCTACGTGGCTCGTTGTTCCATATTGGGGTGGCGTGGAGTCGCTGCTCTTGTGTCGACTGCGGTGAGCCGCGGGGCATTCCATCGACGCTCTTGTGGCGGGCGGCAGCGGGGGGCGAGAGAGGGCCGGCACGCGGCGGCGCCTGGGAAGCGGATGAGAAACGAGGAGAAGGGAAGCGAAGCAGAGAGACGGGGGGCGGCCGCGAAGGAAGAGGTAGAGGGGAGAAGGAGGCCCCTGTTCCTTAGTACGTTGAGAATAACTATTAATACAAAGTATGTAGCAGGAAGAAGGGAGAGGGTGAAATACCCGCCGCTTGAGGAGCACAGACACGTCTGGTCGAAGTCCTGGAAATCGTGACACTTTTCGAGG
>JAGVVM010004025.1:0-13513 GCA_019149425.1 Psidium friedrichsthalianum
TTTCTTCCCCTTTTTAGTTTAGTCCCGCCTTTTGCTCTCCTCTTTTTTTTAACATAAGTTTCGAATATTATAACCAGTATGCATGTGAATGAAATCCAGCGTACTTGAAGAGTTAATCCAAGAATTCCATGTAGAGCCAATTTCTTCTGAGTTCCTCTGCTTGGAGATGGTGTTGTCTTCATCTTGGAATAGATAGTGATCACCAACGGGGTTTTAAGAAACGAATATACAGGCTCAATTGGGCATGCAAAGGATGAAAGTGTGTGGGATAGAGAAATGAATGCTTTCCGTCATTTTAAGGCACTTGAATTACCATATGAGATTAAATGCAAAGACACGCTCGAAGATTGATATTAGTCCAAGCAAGAGAATTTCTAACCATTTACCTCATACTGTTGCTGGAAACAGTCTTCGTTTGGCCCCGATGTGGGGTGGTTTTTGACAGGGGTAAAGAAATGAAACCGTCGTTCAAAGGGTTTGTCAATGGCACCTGTAGTGTTTAGGATGGAGAAATAATCGCCTCTCGTCATCTCAATCCATGTAATCACTGCGAATAAATCCTACGTCCCTAAATAAAGGTCTCCATTGACCACTCAAGTGTGTGTAGGGACGTGTTTGGGTATAGTTTGCCTTTCATCATTTGAGGTACTTCCAATTGATAAATCTTAAACGCTCTTATTTAGACATTCATTTCAACTTCATCAAAACTCAATCTCCATAGGGGATTATGATGCATGATGTATGTTTCAAGCATAATTTGGATAACTTCAAAACCTTCGAATCATGATACGAATGAGGTTCTAAGCCGGATATTTTCTTCAGACGTGAATGTTTAAATGTTATTTGAAGACATTATCGATTTTCTGAATTTTTTAACCCTTGAAATTCAAATGGTATGATTTTGAAAATTTTAGAATATTAGGAAAGGGATACTTACCTGCCCGTCGCGGTAGAGGACCCCTATAAAAGTAAAAAGGAGTATGTTAGTGTATGTCCTCCATTTTGAAGTAAACTGGAACAATACAACTTCACCCTTGATTATGCGTTCCAATCCGAATACAATCGCATGAACTGTGAGAATCTGTAACCTCTCCATTGTGGTGTTGAGTCCCTGTCAAGGTTAAAATGAGGAGTTAGCATATATTTCATATCCAGCATAAATTGGAACAATACCGTTTACTCTTGATTATGCACTCCCATCGAAATCCCAATGCATAGATTGCAAGAACCTTGTCATCTAGTTTGATCACCAAGACGACGTTTCCTGCCCACCGTGGCTGAAGGTCCTTGAGAAAATAAAACATTTCGAGGGTTAGCGACCGTTCTCGCATTTAGAAACTAGAACGATACACTTTTACCCTTGATTGTGAACTGGGAGCACCGACAGGTAACCTGTTTTGTGGATTCTTCTTCTTCATGACCCCTGGTTCGGGCAAGGTTGCTTGAGTTGTTTTCTCCATCTGGGGATTTCTCTTGGACCCTTGGTTGTGTAATCCATTCTTGGCTAGGTAATACTTGCCCCAGTCTAGTAGCTCAATATACTTTCACATTTCTTGTAATCCCCTATCCAATCTGGGATATCTATTATTTCGGAGCTTTCTCTTCATTCTCCACCCCCTTCAGGTATTGTCTTTCTAATGTTTGAGAACATTGCTCTTGGCAAGCACCCTGCCCCTAGTAGGACGTGTCCTGCCATTTGTCACTCGAGGCTTTGAAGGCTTTGTCCTGATACGTCCTCTGATGATGAAAGAAAAGCATGCCCCAAGTTGACTTTTCAGTGGGTAGAGAGGGACTTGCTCCTAGCGGATTCCCTTATTGCTTCTACTCTTTATTTCAGCTATTTGAGTCATCGATTGTTTTCATCTTCATGGGGTATCGTTCTTCAAAATGTTTTGCCCCTTGATGGCTTGATAGCCCTATCATATGATGATTAGACGACTTTCTCAATCACATTTCCTTTTGAAGTGTTTTATATTTTCTCCCTGTTTTGTCATTTGGTAGCATTGTTCTCCAAGTGCTTTACCTCCATCTGTCACATCTCTTCACCGAAAATGACGACTCAGTCTCGTTCTTTTCTTGGTTGGCCGTGCAATCGCACTTGGATGACTTCCCTCATTTGTTGCCCCGATGTGCTTCTTTGGTAGAATTGGGGGGCTGCTTTCAATAAACTTTCTCCGTTCATCTTCAATCACCATTTTTTCATCATCTTGAGTAGTTGGCCATCTTCAACCTAGGCCAAAAGGAATATACCGACATGTCAGACTATATATAAGATGTTTCCATTAGAACGATCACGTTTACCTTCTTGGAGCACCATTCTTGGAGATATCTGCACGAGTAAATGTATGAGCAACATTAAAGTTGATGCATGAATGTTTTGAAAAATTCTTTTGAAGGACGTTTTCAACAGAAGAATTAAGAAATGGGGGAACTAGTCCTTATACCATCGGACATTCTCGTTCCTGTAAAATTCATTTGAAAACTAGGAAACATGCGGGAATCCGGGCCTCAAGTCTTCGAAAATCGAAGACGGGTATCATCATTGGGCCGGTTTGGAATATTCTCGCATGTCCTTAATAAAACATGCATATGCATTCACTAGAATGAAACGATAAGGCCGTTTTACAAAGGAGACTACCTCGGACCAACGGCTCTAGACCCAAGGTGCCATCGAGTTCTACTTACAATATGAATTGAGAGACTAAATGAAAATGACACAACGCAAGCAATTAGCATTGACTGCTTTATTTTGCGAAATTCGAAACGGCTGCAAATGACCCAGCTCCTTGGCGAATCACTTTCTTCCACGAACTCCTTTGAGGTATGATGATACCCCAGTTGAAATTGCCTCGTGGTTCGGGGGTGCCAACTAAGAAACCCAGTATTTACCTTCCTCTCTGCCATTTATGAGGATTACTCCTTGATGCTCAGGTGAATGGCTCTGTAGTGCTTTCAACTTCAGGTCATCTAGCTTGAGGATCTCACTATTTATGAGGGCTTCAACTTTATGCTTGAGAACCAAGCAATTATCGACGTTATGCCCTATTTCACCCATATGATACGCACATGCCTTAGTCTCGTCATAGCCGGAGAAATTTTTTGGAGGACTCTTCCTAGGCGGCTCCTTTGCAACTAACCCACTCTCTAATAACATTGGAAGTAGTTTTGAGTAAGGATATGGGAGTGGAGTGAATTGCTTTGGTGGGAGCTTCTTCTCTCGGTTAGGTTTTCGTGGTCTTTCCACCTTAGGCCCATATTGCCCCTGAGGAGAAGTGGGAACATGTAATTGGTATCCTGACTTGTTCTTGGGAGTTTGATCCTGATTGACATTCCTTGATACGTGGGTTTTGCTTCATTAGATGGTCCTTTGTTGACTTGAGGGTATTCCCCATAATTTTTCTTATTTCTGGACCTGTCATTTCGCATGGCCCATTCTACTCTTTCACCAACGTCCACCAAATGCGAAAATGATTGACAACCAGATGTATGCAGCCGATCAAAGAATTTGTATGGAAGGGCTACCAGAAAGTATCCTATCAACTCATCCTCATCCAAGTGGGATTGAACTTGAGCAGCCTTCGCTCTCCATCTCTGTGCGAACGATCTAAAACTTTCGTTTCTCCTCATTTCCACATGTTTTAAATCCATTCTGGTGGGGATAGTCTTCATATTGTATCTATATTGTTGCAGAAATTGGTCAGCAAGATCATCCCATTCATCGATACCTCAATATCAAGCGCCATAAACCATGATAGCGCAGGACCAATCAAAGTATATTGAAAATTCGGATCAGGAGTGAATCATCATCAACATATTTAGCCATCTCTTCGAGAAAGTGATTGATATGAGTTTTCGGACATCCGATGCCATCGTACTTCTTGGTGAATTCCGGCCTTTGAAAAGTATCTGGAGCTTTTTCTACGAGGCGATGGGGTAATGTGTTATCCTTTTGGGGAATATCCAGATGAATTTTGGCCTTAGGTAAATCTGCACAGTCTCCTCCCTCTATTGAGCAACTAGACTCTTTCATCAAGCTGGAGCGTGGAACCAAAAGGATTTCCTCTGTCACTTCATCCTCTTTGATATCAACAACTAGTGATCTAGCAGGCGTGACCACAAGGCTTTCCATAGCATGCAATGGAGCGAAAGCTTTATCTTCTGTTGACAGCTTTGAGAGTATGGCGAAAATCTGGGCCACTTGATCCTCTAGCTTAGTAAGTCGCGCACCCGTGTCATTATTTTCCATATGTGCTCCTGAGCGGGTTATGAGATTTTCCTCCGCCATTGTTATTTCCTATATTTTTTTAGATAAAATAGATGCATTAGAATGGAAAAATAGAAAAGAAAGCCTAAATCCTTTCAATTTTATGTCATCTTGTGATTAATGAAGATAAGGATCTTTACGCAAGTCTCAGTCTTGTGTGGAAAGCTCTTATCAAAATTTTTCATAAGAGAACATACAATTGAAAGGAATGTAATCCATGATAACTGCTTTTGATCAATTTCAATGAAAACTAAGGGAATGGTTTTAAAAAATGCAAAGTGCGATTTCAATACGTCCTAAATTCGACAGAACTATAGGATCTCCAAATTAAAGCCGTTTATTAGAAACGGGGACAATTCGAGCATCCCATATTTTCTTGAATTTAGAAAGCATGAACGACTTTGACTAGTTATCATGGATTACATAGAAGAGTATATGCATGAGCCATTCAATTTCATATCTCCTTCTGGTGAAATAAGGATTAAACACTCTTATTTGACCGAAGGAGGTCCAATAAAGAGTTTTAAACCAGATTTCTTCCAAAGGGAATTATGCAATTGATTGGGATCATTCAAGTGATTAGAATGAAAGCCATTATCACATCCATCTACTAAAATCTCTAATATAGTCAGAATAGTGTAGATACATCTTAAAAGATCCCTAGTACATCAAATCTAATGGGATGAAATAGAAATGATTCCCACATAAGAAAATTCGGAGTACAAAGTTTAGAAATGAAATCTGCAATAAATGGATGTGATAACCACTAAGGATGCCCCAAGTCAAATCACAAGTCGTCTGGTTGAAATCGGATTTCTTCAAACTAGCATATGTGTCCATCCATCTTGGAGCTCCCTCCTACAGGCGAATCGGCATGCTTCAAAGGACTCCATATTGATGTCGTGGCGTGGAATACTTCTTTGCCCCCCTTGTGGTTGTCTCGAGAGCTATGACATGACTTGAGGAAATCATCATTCTATCCTAAAAATGGCTTTCAGACCAATCACTCAAATGATAATTTTTGTGAGATGATGCACGATGTGTATGGTATGTAGAATTTAAAGCGAATGTGAATAAATTACAAGTTAAAGGTAGGAAAGCCTTACCAACCAGACTCTTTTATTTTTGGTTTTAGGTATACCAACCGACCAATTCACATGCGCATGAGACAAGTGAGGAATTGACTCTAGAAAAGAAGGGACAGGGTATGGACCTAAAAGGCTCCCACCATCCGACTCGACGACTTTGCCCACAAGCGCGATCGAACGTCAAGTGGGAAGAATCATCAATTCAGATAGCGAGCGGGATCGAATATGGTCAGCCCAGGCGCAATCAAACGCTAGGGCTTTGCATACCGATCCCTATCTATGGCGACCTAAGAAGAGTACTTCGCGGCTTGGGTTTAGGCGCTTGTGTGTGCAAGTGTCGTGATCATCAAAATATGCAGGACATGCATAGTAGTTGATATCAAACAGCGCTTCTAATTTGCAGAAAATAAATAACCAACCCCAAACTCCAATCCTGCATAAAACACGTCAGCAATCACTCCTCCCCTTATAACTCCCACCTGCAAAAACATTTAACACATTTGGTTAGTTGGCTTACCTCACCTTCAAGAGCACCTGCAGAAAAATGTGTTAGAAAGCACCCAACTTTTTAATCGGCTCAAGTCCTCTAATGGGTTAAACTAATTCCCCAGCGAAGTTGCCAGTTTGTCGCGACCCTCCCGAGATTTCCGGATCCCGAGGGAGCTAATGGATTGCTAGGCCCATTTGGTGTCTGGGCTTAGCTCGGGCCCTCCCAGGCCCATACCAAATCGCGTCAGGAAAGATTTAAATCGATGTCGACCTTAGTATGGTCGGGTGACATGTGAATAGTGTGCATGCCATCGGAGTTGCCACCAGTTATTTATTGGAGGGTATGACTGGAAACCCTATCGAACGATTGGGAGGGATCATTCGATTCTACGAAAATCAGAGATCTAGATTCGGGGACTTAGTTACGCCGATATTGCTATCGACGCCCTTTCGGTACCTAAGTTGGATGATTTTCTATTCTAAGGAATTCATGCAGGTGTTCTTTGGGTAAGGTGAGTCCTAAAAGTCTAATGGGTTCATGCAAACAGGAGTATTTATCCTATCAATCACAATCAGAGAAATAAATGCGCAATCAAGAAAATCAAATCAGGAAGCAAACATATCACATCAAGTCAATTGCAAACAAAGGGGAGTCCTAGAAGTCGAGGAAACACACCAATTAGGTTCGAGGGTGATTTGGGATGATTTGGAATGATTTGGGTCAGATTGACCAGAGGGGCAAAATGGTCATTTGGGAAGCTCGGGGAGTCCTAAAATGTGAGATTAGGTCAAACCAGTTGAATGTGGTTTTTCCCTAATTTTCACTATTTTTGAAAATTTTTCTGAATTTTTTTTAAATATTTTTCTGCACTTTTTAGAATTTTTATAGATTTTCTAAGAATTTTCTAAAGATTTCCCCTATTTTGGATATTTTTCAGAATTTTGTAATTTTATTATTTTTTGAATTTTTTCATCTTTTAGGACATTTTCTGGGTTTTCTGATTTTTTACTATTTTTCCAGAATTTTTTTTAAGCTTTTTGTGATTTTGAATGATTTTTCCTATTTCTAATTCTTTTTAGATTTTTTTTGGATTTTTATTTTGATTTTAAAATTTTTCTGATTGTCCAAACATTTTCCACATTTTTCCAAAATTCTATATTTATTATTATTTTTTATGTTTTATTTTTTTTATGAATTTCCATGATTTTTTTTATTTTCGAAATTTCCTAATTTTTTAAAGATTTTTCTTGAATTTTCTATCATTTTATTTATTTTAAATTTTATTTTAATTCTCCGAGCCGGGTCGGTTCAACCCGGCCCGAATGACCCGGGCCCTATTCGAAAACCCTAAGACAAAAACGCCGCAGTTTTGGTGTTTTATTGATTTTCTATTTTAATTTTTTTTATTGATTTTCTGAATTTATTACTATTATCTATTATTATTATTTTTTATTTTACGGACCGGGCCGAATAGACCCGGCCCACTACCCAAGCTTGGCCCAAGGCCCATTCCTATGACCTAATGCAAAAACGACGTAGTTTTGGGATTTTTTTTTAATTTTTGAATTTTTCCATACTTTTATTTCGTTTTATTTATTTTTCTCCTATTTCTGATCATACGGTCAAAAGACCGCCACGTGGCCCTATCTTGGCCGTTGATTCAAGTTTATTATTTTTACTCAGTCAGTCATAGACACGTGGCTGCCGCGTGGACGTTGACTCGGTCAACGATGGTTGACCGAGTCAACATTCGCCGAAGGAGACGATGAACAGTGCCGCCGATGGCACTGTTCATCGTCTTCTCCGGCGAGACTTGCCGGAAAAGACATAGAAACAAGGTTAACGACCGCGAAATCCTCCCGATTTCAATTTACTCCTGGTAAACACCCATAAGCATGAATTATTCCACGAATTTAAAGCGAAAACTGTCTTGAATTGCCACAAACCCGAGTCTACCGTGAGCTAGACCCCGGCGGCTTTTGATCTCACAATATCCGTATTCAAAACTTCGTTCAAATCATCAGACAACATCAGGAGGAAGTTTAGGGAACTTACCTGTATTTGGATGAGCTCGACTTCACATGGAGCGAGCTCGAGAACTCGAGACGGGCCGAGAGGGTTCGGGGGATCGAACTCGAGGTTTACGTGTAGTATCCATACAAAATGAAGGTGGCAATGTGGTCAGGGAGGTTTAAGGAGCAACATGCACAAACAAAATGCAAGGATGACGACTGGATTGAGGTTCTGCCATTGGAGCAGACCTTCGAGCTCAAAAGTGGCACATACCTCTCTCGGCGTCAAAATGATGAGTGATAGAGCTTTTCGCGTTGCTTGGACCTTCAGGAAACTAGTGACAGCGACAATGAGGCTTAACGTTGCTTAAATTGCCTCCAGTGTGAGCTTCCAATCTCGGTCTCTTTCTCCCCTCTTTCAGAGCTCGGAACAAAAATCCCCCCTAAACTCTAGCCCTACGTCCCCTTTTAAACTCCATTTGAGTAGCGTAACTTCCCCGAGATTGTCTTATCCGATCTTCGTCTCAACTAAACCTTGATTTCTCCGAATCTCCCTCAACAGACTCCCTTTTTGAAAATCGGTGCGCGCGCAGGAGGTGAGAACCAGGGTTGGTTCTGAAGAAGATGAACATCGCGGGTCAACGGGTCGGGTTGACCCGACCCGACCGACCCGCTTTGTCCAAACATCTTAAATTAGACCTCAAATTGTCCATTTCTTCCAAAATTGATACCAAAATTGGATTCAGGGGCATCGAATTTACTCGAAAATAGTAGTTTTCCCCAAAATTATTCAGTATTTGCGCAAAAACCCCAAAATTTCACTTTGACCCGAGGGCCCATTTTGTAAAATCCAAAGTCCTAATGGCCTTTTTTGCAAAAATTGACGCCACCAATGGATTCAGGAGGTCAAAATCTAGGGGGTGACGTCGCCCTATTTTCAATTCAGTCCCTAGAAAATTTTTAATTTCACTTTTAGTGATTTTAGGGACTAATTTGAAAAATCAGAAATTGCATTTTGGTCCTTTTTAGCGAAATTGGACAATTCCGAGGGCTTTTGGACTTGATTTTAATTTTGAAAAATGGAGGAGGGTGACACGACTCTAGAAATGCAAAAATAGAAAATTTAAAGTTTAAAATGGAATTTCTAGAATTATTTAAATATTCTGAAAAATGAAATTAACAAAGAAATACTAGATTCCAGACTTTATTTTTCAAACTTTATTCATCAAAAATGAAGATAAAATTAAATTAAAAATATTGACTATTTTTTGGTAATTTTCTGACTTTAAATGCTATTTTTTATTAATTTTTTGGTATTTTCCTAATTCTGAAAAATATTAAAAATGCCAAAAATAAGGAAAATTATTTTTTGTTCAAAATTGGTTCCCTAGGCTTGGCCAAGGTTTCCAAAGTTGATTTTTCAATTTTCTCAATTTTTATTTATTTTTTTATGAATTTTTGAAAATAAAATGCAGAAAATTACGAAAAATAAAGAAAATTATTTTTTGCTCAAAATTGGTTCCCTAGGCTAAGTCAAGGTCTCCAAAGTTGATTTTTTAATTTTATGAATTTTTATGAATTTTCTAAAAATTTTTGAAAACAAAATTGGCCAAAAATCAAGTGTCAACAAAGCTCAAACCCAATTTTAACTTACCATGAAGGGTGTCATTCTGGGATCTGGGGAGATCAGGAATCCTGTAGAAGCTCAAACCCAATTTTAACTTACCATGAAGGGTGCAATTTTGGGATTTGGAGAGACCAGGAATCCTGCAGAAGCTCAAACCTAATTTATATTCTCTTGTCGTTTTAGGAATAAGTCAAAGAGGCAGAGATTAAGAACACGAGAGTGGGTCGATTGTGAACTAATGAAGGTCTCATGAGAACATGTCGTTCACCCATCAAAAGAGTTCAGAAAACTTACCTGGGTCTTTTGTGGTAATGATCAAGGCATATGCAGGCTGGCTGTGTCATGCCTATTTGCTCACTAAATTACTATATGTGTTGCACTGAATTCGAACACCCTAATAATCGTCAGAATTCGTTCCCTTGAAAGGTCTAGGTTAAAGATATACTTACTTGCGGATTTGGAAGAAACGCTTGGTGGTTTCTTAACAATTAGGCTTGTTCATTCAACAGTTGTCGAATGGATTTCGAGACCTTGGAAGGTAACTCGAACATCAGGAATGTGTTACATGTCAGGCAGTGTTAGAGGTAACATGAGCAAGCATTTTTATCAATGAGTTCATTGGTTCATGCAAAACTACTCAGCAAAGTTTGTAATGATTAGAAGCAATATGTGTAATAACTCATGATGCAACCAATCAAAATGTGGATTATGCATGACTATTCTGTCAAGTTTGCATTATCAATTCTGTTCAAGGAGGTTATCATGGTATGAACACCTCGAATCTAATCTGAATAGGGGACTTTAGTCCGAAAGGGCTTTCTCTTACTCTCGGGGAAGGCTGTTTATCCTGATTGTAGGATTGAAAAGAAATCACTCAATCTTATCATCATTACATTCAGCAAGAGTCTGAGTGATCTCGCAATTGGTACGATCGAGCCGATCTAGAGGTCTTGATTAGGACCGTAATGTAGGCTGTGTTAAAGGCTTATTAAAGGGAACTCTCTTGAGTTAAGGCCATTGACAAAAAAGGCCTTCATTATCTATTCCAAGTTTACAAATCAAGAACCCTGCAAAAATGAGAGAGAAATAATTTTGCTCGTACCTTTTTGAGCGATGCTTAAAATCATTCAACCCTACGTTAATTCAAGTGTCTTAATTAGAAAAGACTTTGACGGGTTATAACGTAGATTGGGATTGGGGACCAAGAATGGCTTATTTTGGCCCAAAAGATATATGAGGTGGGTTTGACGTTGGTGATCATCGCATCTTTACCACCAATTTCGATCTTCTAGGATAGTCTTCAAAGGACACCATCATTGTATGAGGATGGTGTCTACTTCTGCTGATACCGTCGTCGCTCTCGAGCGGTGTAAACTCCAACTGTGTATATTTTGCAATCTGACTCCTTCAAAGAGTTTTCTTTCGCAACCAGATCCCATTGGGAATTTACAATAGACGACAAGATATTTTCACCGAGTGTACATGAACATTGATTTGAATGGGCCTTGGCCTTGCTTTTGACTGGCACTTTGTTTTTTCATGCCCGGGACCATATTCCTCTTTTTTTTTCATTTTCATTTTCATTTTCATTTTTTTCGAAAATTGTGCCGTTATACGCACATATGTCAAAAATCACACCTGAAGAGTTGACTTGGGAACTCTTTGTGGACTCGCTTCTTCTGGGTTCTTTTGCTTTGAGGTGATGCCATTTTCATCTTGTAATGAGCAATGATCACCAACGGGGTTTTAAGAAACAAACATGCCGGCTCAATTGGGTAATGCAAATGATGAAGGTGTATTAGATAGAGAAACAAATGCTTTTCGTCGTCCTAAGGTAGTTGAATTACTGTACGAGGTTGAAAGTAAAGAAACACTCGAAAATTGATGTTAGTCCGAGCAAGAAATTTCTAACCATTTACCTCATGCTATTTATTGAGACTACCTCCCTTTAGCCCCGATATGGGGTGGTTCTTGACAGGGGTCATGAAATGAAATCGCTGCTCAAATGTGTTGTCAATGGTCACCTGGAGTGTTTAGGATGGCGAAATGATTGCTTCCTTCCCTTCAGTTATCGTACATTTTGCAAGAAAATCCATTGCCTTGGGGAATGCGGAACCAAATTTAGCACATGACTCACTGTGGATTAAGATGTAGGACGTGTATGGCAATGGTTTGCCTTTCATCGTCCTGTCATCACACGTAGTTTATGCTCCAAGCAAGAATTGGTAAATTAAACATGTAGAATAGTTATGCATGAATCATGGCATGTGTAAACGCAATGCAGATGTGGCAATCTTTAGTATCATATGTGTTTACAGAATGTGCAAGTATGAAAGAAAATTCTCAAGAATGGGAGAATTTGAATTGTCCCAGAACATGTGGGCGGATCTAACAAATGGAGGAGCCTACTCCATAAGTCGAGGAGTGGCTCGTCTCTGACTTTACCCCTACGAAATGTATGGGTGAAGTGAAGCATTTGGGCCTTTTCAATATTGACAACCGTTTGGTCGTCGATCGAATGCCCCTGCAAGAAAGAAAGTAAAAAGGTTACCCTATAAACCAAACGAGCTAAGGAAAACATACTCTCCTTTTCACTTCAAGGTCTGCCACCAATTTGCCCCATTTTAATCAGAATAGACCTCATCGGATGATCATAATTTTGCCCCTTTGGGGC
Organism: Psidium friedrichsthalianum; assembly: GCA_019149425.1. NCBI lineage: Eukaryota > Viridiplantae > Streptophyta > Magnoliopsida > Myrtales > Myrtaceae > Psidium > Psidium friedrichsthalianum. The sequence goes on from JAGVVM010004025.1 coordinate 12,156, forward strand.
TGTCTTCTTCGACATGTTAAATGTTAGTGTAAACATTTCCAGTCAAAAGAAAAGGTGATATGTCAGCCAGTATTGGAAAGGATAAACTGGAAACGATACTGGTTTACCCTTCATTTAGAATGCCTTGCAAGACTCCTTTGCGAGTTTTCACTGGGTTGAGTTTTCCTCGACTTTCGTTGGCCACTTCACCAAAGTTGTGGTAAAGTGTTGATTTCAGTATCGTTCGTCGAGTATTCCTATTTCTTTCTGCAAAAAGAAATGTGTAAAAATTATTTTATTTATTTACAATATTTACAACATTTCCCAACTTTGGGGATCGAACTCGGAATGTGTCGGACCACTGTCATCCCCCAATGCCATCAGGCCACAAGGCCGTAGGCGTCCACGGAGGTTCTCTTTTAAAGGTTGATCTTCGAGATAACGTGGTCTTGCACTGGGTAATTCCACATCACGGTTCTTTTCAAGGCAATTTACAATCCCTGTTAAAACGAAAAAAGTAATTTAGAATTCGAGACGATCATGGGTAAATTGAAACAATACAAAATTACCCTCCTTTGAGATTGCCTGGGTCTTTCGTTTGTATTTTCCTTATTTGGAGCCGTCCATCTAGTGGCAATGTCTACGAATTGATTTGCCCCTAGTTTCGTTCAACAAGAAGACTTCGCATGTGGGTATGACTTTGTTTCGGGTCAGTTGCAAATTCTGAATGAAAGAAGGAGGCTTCATTTAAAACTGGAACATGAGCCGGTTAATTGAAACAATACGATCACAACACACACCACCTTCGAGTTTACGCAGGATGTTTTACTCGGATAATAAATTCGTCTGCGAGTTTGGTGCAGGTGACGGAATCACCAGCATTATTACTCGGTAATAAGGAAAAATTATTCAACTTCTTGCTTTTTACATTGATTTTCGATCAGTCTCACACGATAAAAGCAGAATAATATCCACGCAAGGGAATGAATTAACATAGCCATTATGGACAGATTTGTACTTCCTGTATGATTGTGTAGGCCTCTCCAGTGATCAGCTAGGCAGAGCTTCATTCCTGATCACGGATACCACTCCGGCCATGTTGACAAGGTCCGTGATCATTGGACTTTGAAAATACAGGCTTGGGTACGCACATCACACGCCCCGGTGCTTTACCGACACCACATCACAACTGTTGATCATGCGTGAAGAAGTCCAGGCAATGCCACTGCTTGGTGGGCGATTACATCCCTCTTCCTCGGTGATGCCATCCAATGCTGACCCCGTAGTATGCGTCTTTTTGTATCATCTTCCACAGACCCTTGGTCTGTTATGAACTGACCAACTCACCTTTGACAATGGGACATTTTCGATGTTTCTAA
>JAGVVM010004026.1:0-29407 GCA_019149425.1 Psidium friedrichsthalianum
TCGACTTGTAATTGACCATCAAGCCCGCCCGCCTCATTAGGGAACTCACTCACAAAAACTGGAATTTTGAGTGCTGTTCACAGATAATTAGAAACCTTGTGATAAGAAGTATTTAAGTTACTTTTTCGAATAATTACTTAATCTAGAAAATTGTATTTAAATAGTAAAAAATGGTCCTAATTGCATGATTTTGTTCAAAAAGTGGGAATGCTTTTGTAATTTTATGAAATCCTGTGGTATGTTATATAGTGTAACAAAATATTGTCATAATTTAGATAAAAAATTGAATGGCCTTTGGTATTTAGTTTATTTAATATGGCTAGATTAAGTGAAGATTTGAAGTTATGGCAACAATTGTAAAATGATAAGTTTTTATTGGAACAATGATGCAATATGGAAATCTAAAATTATAGGAAAATAGTTTCCATTTTGATTAGTAAGCTGAATTTAATCAAGGCATGGTCTCTCAAATGGAAATTATACGAATAACTTCAATTAAAGGAAAACGTTGATTGTTTAAGGGAAATTCATCTTATATGATTTATGAATTTACATAATTTTTCCATTATAGTGATGATGGCATGTGTGTTTTAGAAGGATAAAGAGTTATATGTTGAAGTGCATGTAATTATTTGATTTCCATTGTTTACAAGGAAAATGTCAAGATATAACAGATTATTATTGTAAGTGTGATTACAAAAAAAAGTACGTGACATAAATTACACTAATATCTTGAAATTTTCCATTTATTATCAAGTGTCAGTATTTTTTTTTTGTAATCACATCTTACGATAATAATACGCTAATATCTTTGACATTTTCCTTGTAAACGATGGAACAAATAATTATGTGCACTTCAACTTATAATTCTCCATCCTCTAAACACCATGCCATCATCACTTATGTTAGTTAGTAGTAATAGTCTGCACGTTTTGACCGAAAAAAAAAAATGGTCTACACGTGATGATACTACGTGCCGAATGGTGATTGTTTTACTAGTAGTTTTGCATGTAATAATAATGGATCTTCGGTGTCAACTATTGATTCGAGAAATACATTTGAATGATTTTATTTGTATGTTTTATGATTGAACATGGCAATCTGTTATGTTAAAATGATTGTATGTGATGAGGACCTTTGCCATTACCTATTCTCCATTGAGCGAACTCTCATTGTATGAATATGTGTATAAGACTCTAGAAAAAAGACAAGTATTATACCATCTTAGACAGTTCTTTACTGTCGGTTGAAAGAACATGAATCCTATGATTCATAGCATGAAATGATATGACATTTGTATGCTTGATGAGGCTTAAGTAATCTATGATAAAATGATATTATGGATATCCATCATTATGTAATGTTGTATTTATTTATCGCTGCGTATGAGAGGACAGTGGTGATAGATAACTATGAGGCGCAGCAAAGGTGGGTTATCATTTGTGAAAGATGATGCCTCAATATCAAGAAGAGTTTTGGCTAATGACAAGGAAGAAATAGGAAAACACCTCCATATATCGGTGAGCTGTCATGAGGTATTTATGCATCATGACATTGGTACATTTATTTTGTGTATTTTAGTGCTAACTAGTGTCAGATCAAAAACATCTATTCTATTCATTGCACACCTGATAAAATCATTTTTGATATATAACGCAAATGAAACTCAAAACTATGCTTGGAAGGGTGTGTTCTCTTCTTATTAATAAAGTGAGAAAGTGATGAGGAATTTTGTCATGGTTGATTAGTATTTCAAATGATTTTTGTGATATGTGGTGGAATATGAGTTCTTGACATGTTTGTATATTATGCGCTCGAAAAGATGAAATTGTTAACATGTTTGATTGGGTTACAAGTACCTGAATCATGTAGAATTCAATACTATATTCCTCAAGTAATCATATCATTCTATTATGAGTATGTAAAAAATCAATAGGTTAATACGTATTGTACTCTTTCTAAATTAAATGATTGACATTTTCTGAATTATAGTGATTCCTCAAAGCATGGCGATATCTGTACTTGCCGATTTGTTACTGTGTTGTTGTGCTCTCAGGTCTAATGATAAAGATGTTTACCCTATCTTAGACCTAAAATTTTTTTTTTTACTGCTCAGCTGAAGTTCATTCCAAAATATTTTATAGATATATCGAGTTTCCGATCTTAAGAATCTTTAGAATAATGTTTTTGAAAGATATCTATAAGGATCTTGATTAGCCCAGCAAGAGTAAGGAATATCTCATGTACCTGGAGATTTGATTATGTATCTCATTTTGGGGCTAATGATTTATTGGATAGGAAAGGATGATATATTTTCTACATTTAGAAATCCTTTCCTTTTTTATTACGTAAAAAATGGAACGGTGATACATAATTAATGGAATACTTTACCATTCAGCCATAGATGCTTAGCGGGGATTGATAAATTAATTCTGATTTGTTTACTACCTACCAAATCTTGCTCCATAATCTAGACAATGTAGTCTTGGAGCCCGGTCCAGCACTATAAGATTTCATTCGACATAAGTAGACGAGATGGCTTGTGTACAGTCATGAATTTAGTCAAGTAAAACAAAACGTAAATCTAATAGATTGAATTTCTTGAACTCTAGGAATAATGAGGAGATATAGGGCGGCTCTAAGGCTATTCAGGTTGCGAGAAGAAGATTCTTTTGTGGTGATATATGTAGACCTGCAAAATGCGATTATAGGTGAATCTCTACATACTACTGTTAAAGGAGATATCACTTTTTGCTGTCTCCTAAAGTCTAATTATTGTGTGATTTCACCATCCCTATATCAAGAATTATGTTATACTATTGTCTCCTAGACTACAAATGAGATTACTTCATGGTCTATCATTTTAATACTATATTTTCAAAAAGGAGATTACTCCATTGTCCATCATTTTTAATACTATATTTCAAAAGGAGAAATTTTTTTTTTCTCAATTGTAAACCTAGATGTATCCATGGAATGACATTGCGCTGAATATTACTATCAAAAGTCTAAAATGATGAAAGTGGAAAAATAAATGCATCGAGGATACCAGTTGGTTTGGTATCGTTTATTCATATCGACTATCGAGTGAAGAAATATACCTGCATATCTAATTATGGTTTACACAAAAATGTCATGAAAAGATACGTGCTTGCATTGGACGAGAAACTTAACGGTAGATATATTTGTCCCTCAAAAAGTTGCGTGAGTTTTTAATAGTGGTGTGAAATCAGGAACATTTTTTTCTGCCGACTCAAAGATCATTAATATTTTTGGGAGTTTGGACCACCAAAAAGTTTTGGTAGGGCTAGCGCGTATCCATTTGTAAGACATAAGACTACATATTTAGTACACATGTTGATTTTTAACGTAGATGGGTTTGACGCGTAATCACATTAATACTCATACTACGCTTTAAAAGTTTTTACAAGTGACCACCAATTTCAACAAAAGGAAAATGCTAAAATAAAACATATTTCCCTAAAGAAAAAGTCATTACACAAGCTAATTCTGTGGTACTCTTTGTTATTAATGTGACAAGTAAACACAAAATTTTCCGTTATAGGAACAATTTTAACCTTTATTGTAGATAGGTTAATCTATCGTATGTTATTGGCAGTAGATTTGTAACAGATTTATCAAGTTCATTTAGTCATGTTTTGTGGCGTGTAAACTTTGCTTTATTTGGGCATGTGATATTTGTGTCGAGACAGTGCGATACAATAAATGCGTAATGTGTGAATTATTCATAATCATATCATATTCCTCTTCGGATATGACATGAACCAGAAACTAACGGGATCTCATAGAATACCTATTATATGATGATTCTTTGATTGTCACATCTTAATTTAGCATTTATACTTATTCATATTTAAGGAATAATTCGACTAGGGTTCTATTTGTCCAGATGCAGGTGGTGGTTGACTAACCCACATCAGGTCTTCTACACCGTAAGGCAACGTAATAGGGTGATCTAGAATCCATGTCCTCAAAATAACTAAGACAACGACACCTATTCGTTGTCGTATGGTTAGATCGATGATTCTCTTATGGTATTACTTTAGTATCGGTCACTCATAAGTTTTAGCTATTTTTTGAAGCAAGATGTTGTCTAACTACCCCACTTTTGAATTGGATCCATATCAATGAACTGCGTTAATCCTAATTCGAGGTATCCTTGGGAGGTATTGGTAAGGATCCAATCCTCTTACTATGAGATGCTTTACGTAGCCCAACATTTAGATCTAGCTTGGGGACACAGGGTCGCGCGATCCCGCCAGAGTATAGCTAACTCCGATAATCTTTTGTAGATGTACTTTTTCGTCTGCTTATGCAAGAGGGGATACAAAATTGAGAATGCTAAATAGGGATTGTTAATTTTATGTCTCTAGTTCAAGCTTATATACAAAATCATACGATTGAAGGATGTAGATCGATTCGTCAAATCAAAATACATTTGAAAAGGCAACAAATATTAGATTTAATTTTCTTGGTTCTTGAAGACGAGACAAATTCACATGAAGATTCGATATTCCGTAGAAGATTATCGATCCTCAGGGCGTCCTCTTTTGTTTACTGTTGTCAAAGATTTCCAAATCTTTGACTTTCTTAAGGCCCACATTATAATATAGAGAGATATTTGCCGCACAAAAAAGGAAGAATAGGGTTAGTGTCTTATGTGGTTTTGCGGGCTGTCAACTTTAGTCTTGCACTGAAGACAAACGACCCGAGTTGAATAGTCCCACGGAGCCTACACGAAGGACTCCGCAGAAGACAGAGAGCCCCATACGGAAGAACAGAAAGAACCTATACATGACGTTCTTGTCTTGATCAGTATGCTAAGCAAAACTAAGACAACGAGTATCATTTTTCTCTCTGAGTTTTTTGAATGAGTTCTATGAGTATTGTGAGTATTAACTCTAGGTTTGCTTTGGGATTAACCTGGGTGCGAGAAATACTCTAGTGTATGACTGATTGTAATTTTATTCAATTCTTCGATTATAGTAAATTATATAGCTAACTCTCCCCGTCAACGTAGTAGGAGTGATCGATTTTAGAATGGATAGTTTTCCCATCCCTATAGAACCGAGAATTGTCTCACAAGCGACTAGTTCTGCGCAAAATGTGAAACAAAAAACCGTGAGCCCTTCTTGTTCCATGAATCCACCCAAAGAACTGAAATACTAGTTTTCAGCATCCGGATCCTAGTTGGATCTTGATTATGGTCCTATTGAATACAACATCAATTAAATAAGGAATATGAGATCAATCCCTAGCGATTGAAAGAGGAGGGCTCAACTGGGACTTGGCATTACACATTCTTCAAGTTTGCGTTCAATATTTTTATCACATTCAAAAAATTAAAACAATGTCTTTGTAAACGGCATTATTATTGTCAGCAATGAAGCTGAGCATCGTGGGAAATACAATAGTAGTTGAATTGATCACTAATTAACGTAGGTTTTCAATGCATACCATAATGTAGCAATATATATCACTACATGAAAATAAGTTGAGTCTAGCTCTGTATTCTTTGTCTTGTATGGATGGATCTAGACTTTGGACCTTTGGAGGGAGATGGCTTTCAATTAAAAGAATGATCTCATGTTTGCATTATATAAATGGACCAGTTCAGTTGGGCCGATTGGATAGTTCCCACCTAAAATTGCGAACCGAACTAGTACCCATCGATTTTAGAAAATTGGAGTCGGGTGACACCGAATCGGCATCCCACCGATTCCATCCAATCAAACGGTTGGGTCAGCGTCTGATCGATTTAGTAGATCATTGATTTTTTTGCTTACCCCTAGACGTAGGTACTGATATTTTGGACTAAAACAGTGTAATTATCTAGTGTCCTTTATTATTTTTTCATTTATTTTCTATGATGATAATGTGTCACATTGATTGTATTTGCAAGATCAGTTACCTTTTTCGTATATAATAACGAAATAGGTAACTGACTCTTGCCATACAATAAATCAATGTGAAATCATCATAGAAATAAATGAAAAATAATAAAGACTACACTAATATTTTACATGTTTTAGTCCAATATCAGTACCTACGTCTAGGGGTAAGCAAAAATCATGATCTACCTAAATCGGATCAGACCTGACCCAACCGTTTTGATTTTGGATGGAATCGGTGGATGCCGATTTCGGTACCCGACTCCAATTTTCTAAAATCGATGGGTACTAGTTCGGTTTTCGCAATTTTAGGTGGGAACTATCCAATCGGCCCAACGAACTGGTCCCATTTATATAATGCAAACATATATTCTTTTAATTGAAGCCATCTCCCTCAAGGTCCAAAGTCAGATCCATCCATCCAAAAAAAGAGTCTAGACTCATTATTTTCATATGTGTGTATATATTGTACATTTGGATGTGCATTTGAAAACCTCCGATTAATTGTTGATCATCTTCAACACTATTGTTCATTTCCCACCATGCTCAGCTTCATTGCGGCACAATAAATATGCCGTTTACAATGACATTGTTCTTATTTTTTCATGTGATAAAATATTGAACGCAAACTTGAAGAATGTACATGCCATGATCGGTGTCTGCTGTAACCTCTGAGCCCTCCTCTTTCAATCGCTAGGGATTGATTCCATTCCGCTTTTTAATTGATGTATTCAGTATTCTCATAATTAGTCACAATAATCAATAAAGACATCCAACTAGGTGATCCATCTTGGTGTTTGAACATTATTTCAGTTCTTGTGTGTGGATTCATATGTGGATCCATGGCATGCTGCTCCCGGTTCACATTTGCAGTGAACTGTCCTTGTGAGCAATTCTCGGTTCCTAGGGTGGGAACTATCCTTCTAACATCGATCACTCCTACTTACGTTACGGGGAGAGTTTAGCTTATATAATTTAACTATATCGAAGAATTAAAATTACAATCAGTCATACACTAGAGTATTCCGCACCCAGGGTAATCCAACGCAAACCTATGAGTAAATCTCACAATATCCATAGAAACTCATTCAAAAAACTCAGAGCAGAAATGATACTCGTCTTGTTTGCTTTACATACTGATTCAAGACAAGAACGTCGTTATTTCTTTCTGTTCTTCCAGTATGGTGGCTCTCTGTTCTTCTGCGGCGCCTTCGTGTAGGCTCCCGTGGGACTATTCAACTCGGTCCGTTGTCTTCAGTGCAAGACTACGTTTGTACAGCGCAAAACCCATACAAGCCTACTAACCCGTATCTTTCCTTTTTGTGCTCGGCTAAATAGCTCTCTATAATTTGATAATGCTTGGTGCCTTAAGGAAAGTCAAAGATTTGGAAATCTTTGTGACCACAGTTAACAAAAGAGACGCCTGGACACATAATCTTTCTACGGAAACGAATCTTCCAGTGAAACATTGTCTCGTCTTCAGAACAAGAAATTCACAATCCCCCACCACCCCCCACACCCCACACAATCCCACCCCAATATTTGTTTTTTCCTTTTGCAAATGTATTTGATTTGACGATGCGATCTACATCCTTCAATCGTATTGATTTTGTATATAAGCTTGAACTTCAGCACATAAAACTTAACAATCCCTATTTAGCATTCTCAATTTGTACTCCCCTCTTGCATAGCAGAACGAAAAAGTCATCTACAAAAGATTTATCGGAGTTAGCTACTCTGGCGGGATCGCGACCCTTTGTCCCCACGCTTAGTCTAATGTTGGCTACGTAAGCTCTCTCATAGTAAGAAGGATTGGATCCTTACCAATCTCCCAAGGATACCCTCGAATTTGGATAACTCAGCTTTTCATTGATACATTGATCAATTTTCCAAAGTGGGTAGTTGAACAACTGCTTGCTTCAAAAATAGGCTAAATTACTTATGAGTGACCGATACTAAAAGTAATACCATAAGAGAATCATCGCTCAACCCCTCTACGGTACACTCGTGACTAGGTTTGTTCTTATTTTTCAAGACATTGGTATTCTCACCCTCTCTTGCCTTAACTGTCGGGTAGACTCGCCCTGATTTGGGTTTATCAACCCACTGCATCTGGAACAAATAGAACCTACGAATTATTCCTTAAATATGAATTACGTATAAAAGTGCTAAATCTCAAGATGTACAATCAAAGAATAATCACTAATAGTATTCTTATGGTTAGATGCGCGATCACAGTTTTCTGGTTCATAGTCATATCGGTAAATGAGGAATAGTGTATATATTATTAATACATTCGACACATTACGCAATTTTGTTGTGTTACACTACAATTGTATCGCACTGTCTCGACACAATATTCACTTGCCAATAAAGCAGTTACCCGCCACAACTGACTAATGAACTTTAATAGTTACCAAATCTTACTGCCCATAACATACATAGATTAACCCTATCTACAAATAAGGTTAAAACTTGTTCCTATACTAAATTTTGTGTTCTTACTTTGTCACATTAATCAAAAAGTACCACAGAATTAGCTTGTCTATGACTTGTTCCTTTATGGAAATATGTTTTATTTGGTAGCATTTTCTTTGAAATTGTGTCACTTGTAAAAACTTCGAAAGCCTTAGTATGAGTATTTATGTGATTACGCGTCAACACCATCTACGTTAATCAACATGTTTAACTATTATTCTATGTCTTACAAATGATACGCCTCCCTACCAAACGTTTTGGTGGTCCACTCCAAATATTAATGATCTTGTTGGCTCGGCAGAAAAAAATTTCCTGACTTTTCACACCACTATTAAAAACTCACGACTTTCTGAGGACAGAAAATATATCTACCGTTAACTTTTTTCTCGTCAATGCAAGCACGTATCTTTTCATGACATTTTTGTGTTCAACATAATTTAGATATGCTAGTAATTTCGGTACTACCGATACGTCGATATGAATAACGATACCCACTCCAACTTCTATCCTCGATTTCATCTTCTTTCCACTTTCATCTGTTTTAGACTTTTGATAGTGTAATTCTCAGCGCCAATGTCATTCCCATGGATACATCTAGGTTACAATTGAGAAAAAAAAATATTCTCCTTTGGAGAAATATAGTATTAAAATGATGGACATGGAGTATCTCCTTTTGGGAAAATATAGTATTAAAAATGATAGACCATGAAGTAATCTGCACACTCGTAGTCTAGGAGACAATAGTATAACATATTCTTGATATAAGGGATTGGTGAAATCAACAATAATTAGGACTTTAGGAGACAGCAAAAATTGATATCTCCTTTAACAGTAGTATATGTAGAGATTCCCTATAATCGCTTTTGCAGTCTACATATATCCACCAAAAGAATCTTCTTCTCCGCAACCATGAATAGGCCTTAGAGCCGCCTATATCTCCCCATTATTCCTAGAGTTCAAGAAATTCATCTATTGTATTCTACTTTTGTCTCTTACTGACTAAATTTTCATGAACTGTACACAGCCATCTCGTCTACTTATGTCGATGAATCTTATAGTGCTGGACACGTGCGCTCCCAGACCATTGTCTAGATACTGGAGCAAGATTTGGTAAGGTAGTAAACAAATCAGAATTAATTTATCAATCCCCCGCTAAGCATCTATGGCTGAATGGTTAAATATCCCTTAATTATGTATCACCGTTCCATTTTTTACGTAATAAAAAAGAAGGATTGCTAAATGTAGAAATATATCATCCTTTCCTATCCAATAAATCATTTAGCCCAAATGAGATACATAATAAATCTCCAGGTAATGAGATATTCCGTACTCTTGCTGGCTAATCAAATCTTATAGATATCTTCCAAACATTATTCTAAAAGTCTTAAAGATCGGAACTCGATATATCCTATAAATATTTTGGAATGAACTTCAGCTGAGCAGATAAAAAAAATTTTAGGTCTAAGATAGGGTAACATCTTATCAATTAGACCTGAGAGCACAACACACAGTAACAAATCGCAAGTACTATCGCATGCATTTTGAGGAATCACTATATTCAGAAAATGTCAATCATTTATTTAGAAGACGTACTACGTATTAACCTTATTGATTTTTTACATACTCTAATAGAATGATATGATTACTTGAGGAATATAGTATTGAATTCTACATATTCAGGTACTTGTACCCAATCAAACATGTTAACAATTTCATCTTTTCGAGCGCATATACAAACATGTCAAGAACTCATATTCAACCACATATCACACAAAATCATTTGAAATACTAATCAACCATGACAAATTCCTCATCACTTTCTCACTTTATTAATAAGAAGATCAACGCACCCTTTCCAAGCATAGTTTTGAGTTCATTTGCGTTATATCAAAATGATTTTTATCAGGTGTGCAATGAATAGAATAGATGTTTTGATCTGACACTAGTTTAGCACTAAAATACACAAAATAAATGTACCAATGTCATGATGCATAAATACCTCCATGACAGCTCACCGATATATGAGGTTTTCCTATTTCTTCCTTGTCATTAGCCAAAACTCTTCTGACTATTGAGGCATCATCTTCACAAATGAATAAACCCACCTTTTGCTGCGCCTCATAGCTTATATATCACCACTGTCCTCTTCATCAGCGATATAAAACACCATTACTATATAAATGATGGATATCCAATAATATCATATCATAGATTACTTAAGCCTCATCAAGCTATACAAATCATATCATTTCATGCATGAATCATAGGACTTCATGTTCTTTCAACTTTGTAAAGAACTGTCTAAGATGGTATAATACTTGTCTTTTTTCTAGAGTCTTATACACATATTCATACATGAGAGTTCGCTCAATGGAGAATAGGTAATGGCAAAGGTCCTCATCACATACAAATCATTTTAACATAACAGATTGCCATGTTCAATCATAAAACACTACAAATAAAATCTTCAAATGTATTTCTCGAATCAATAGTTGAACCGAAGATCCATTTATTATTACATGCAAACTACTAGTAAAACAATCACCATTCGGCACGTAGTATCATCACGTGTAGACCATTTTTTTTTTTTCGGTCAAAACGTGCAGACTATTACTACATAACTAACATAAGTGATGATGGGCATGGTGTTTAGAGGATGGAGAATTATAAGTTGAAGTGCACATAATTATTTGATTTCCCATCGTTTACAAGGAAAATGTCAAGATATTAGCGTATTATTATCGTAAGTGTGATTACAAAAAAAAAATACCTGACACTTGATAATAAATGGAAAATTTCAAGATATTAGTGTAATGTTATGTCACGTACTTTTTTTGTAATCACACTTACAATAATAATACGTTAATATCTTGACATTTTCCTTGTAAACAATGGAAATCAAATAATTACATGCACTTCAACATATAACTCTTTATCCTCTAAACACCATGCCATCATCACTTAATGGAAAAATTATGTAAATTCATAAATCATAAAGATGAATTTCCCTGAAACAATCAACGTTTTTCTTTAATTGAAGTTATTCGTATAATTTCCATTTGAGAGACCATGCCTTGATTAAATTCAGCTTACTAATCAAAATGGAAACTATTTTCCTATAATTTTAGATTTCCATAATTGCATCATTGTTCCAATAAAACTTATCATTTTACAATTGTTGCCCATAACTTCAAATCTTCACTTAATCTAGCCATATTAAATAAACTAAATACCAAAGGCCATTCAATTTTTTTATCTAAATTATGACAATATTTTTGTTACACTATATACATACCACAGATTTCATAAAATTACAAAAGCATTCCACTTTTGAACAAATCATGCAATTAGGACCATTTTTTACTATTTAAATAAATTTTCTAGATTAAGTAATTATTCCTAAAAGTAACTTAAATACTTCTTATCACAAGGTTTCTAATTCTGTGAACAGCACTCAAAATTCCAGTTTTTGTGAGTGAGTTCCTAATGAGGCGGGCGAGGCTTGATGGTCAATTACAAGTCGAAGAAGAAAGGAAAAGAAAAAATACAAAATAAAAAAGAGAAAAATGAAAATAAAATAAGTATAGATCGATTTTATTTTAAATAGAAAATAATAAAATATATTTAAAGAATATGTACGATTGAAATTGATTACTTCTTACCAAACGACATGAATTATATTTTAGTGGTTTTCAAGTTTTAGTCAAATTACAAAAAAAATTGCTGTTTTTTCTCCCTAGAAAACAATTTCCTTAAAAACATTTTTCCAGAAACGCCACATTTTCACAAAACAAATAAGTCTAAGAGTATTACTTATCCTTTATTTTTTACATTTAACTTATAGACAAAAGAAGGAACTGGGACAAAAAAGTATAAAAGAAAGTTATATAAAATTAAAAAGTTTCATGTGTGGACTTTGTAGTGTTGAAATATGTATCTAACTTTTTTCCAGAAATTATAATTCCACAAATTTAGCTTAGTTCAACAATATAAAACATATCATAACAGGATTAATGACGTTGATAGCTATTATTGTAGTATCGTCCTACCAATTTATGTTTGTAGTATATATATGGGTGACTGTTTTTTATGGTCGATGTAGAGGTGACTTAACTCACAGGAAGTTCATAAAAAATAAAAGAAGGGTCGACATTCTATTTATATTGATGGACTATAAATCTAAATCAATAGATATGGCAGCTTTTCTAGAGAATACTTAATTAGCGAGAATTGGAATATTGTATAAAAATGTTTTTAAAAAAAACACCAGATAATTTTTTAAAAACACTCCATAAAAAAATGATAGTATCTGGAAAAATGGTGACCCTTTTGTTAGTATCCATTCACCAGCCCATGTCATTACTGATATAGCTTACTTTTTCAAGTCATGGAGGCTATAGCCATATCAGGATACATAAAAGTTTTTTTGAACTATAACTGATAAATAGCATCTTTAATTGCGTAGATTCTAGTTCTACATATATTGTGCTATCTCTATCAGACAATTTTTTTTAAACTCATATTACAATGAAGTTTGGTAAGAATATCTCCGCAATACCTTAGAATAGCGGTTAGCTTTTTATGATGTTTCTATTTAACCATAAATACACGAGAATTGATTAAGTAACATCCTTTGGGTGACTGTAAGATTAACATGTGTTGTACCACAAAAATAATAATAATAATTAATAAAATACATTGTCGGATCCATTCTTTCAAGAATTTTATGATCCATAACTCACTGTTATTTTCACAGTGCATTCAAGTAGTATGCTAACAAATCTTAAATACATAGACATGTACTTATTTATTACTAGATAAGATTAAGTGATACTAAGCCAACTTATTTCTCACTAGATATACTCGATACCAACTTGAGATTTGTGGTTTGTGGTAAAAGAGAGAAAGTTTATCATATTCGCGTTGTCAAATGAAGAGTACAAGTCTTCCTTTATATAGAGGTGAGAAGGCAATTAGGTGCAATTTTCAACTAGTCTAAACTACAATTAACCTAATTTCAAATATCTACATCTAACAGTCAGGCTGCATCTTATTATTCAATTTTGGCATTTTCAATCTGTTGATAGCATATATAAATAGAGAAATGGATTCACTGTGTAAAGAGAACCTTGACCCTATAGTAAGGTTATTATCACAAGTTTTGTTCCACGCCCACCCTCACCTCTTGTTGCACCTTGTGGCCTTCATACAACTACCAAGAGAACCATCTTGTTGTTGGGGTGCGGTTGTTGGACAATATAATGGTCGAATGAGAAAAAATAGAATCAACGTTGAGACATGAATTCCTTACTTGAAGGAATCATTTGCCCTAGAACATTACTAATACTTACCAACAAAAAAAAATCCTCCAAGACACAAACAAAGTCTCGGAATGATAATATCATGTAGCAATTTTGATATTTCTTCAACGAAAACAATTGGAAATAATGGTTTTATGTAACACCTCATTTTAAATGATTCTAAATAATTAAGGAATGGACGAACTTGATTAGAAAGCTGATTTGAGCCGGATGGATTGGGGTTTGATTGAAATGAAGTCATTCAATATTAACGGGCCGAAAAGAGGATGGTGATCGAGAGATAGAACTTGGAGTCCAGTCTGTTGTTAAGACCTTGGCCCATTATGAAACTCAGCCCAATCGAGCCAACCGTGGAGGGCCCATTACAGAGTCTCGACCCAACCGAACACGAGGCACCGGGGGTACGCAGAGTGTTTGGCCCACACGGCACCGAACCACCCAGAATTTTTGGTGGGCCTTCTCATTCCCTCTACCTCTGTGGGCCACGAGGGAAAGCCCAAGTGTTCCGCCCAATTTTACAAGAAAATGGGCCCAAAGTGTGGTTTGAGACAAGGTCCATGCATGACTCAACAGGATTAAAGACCCATATGATTTTCCCCATTTTTTTTTTGGTCCCTCGGTTGTCCACCCAAGAGCATTTTCTCTCTTTCGGTGCAGCCCCTTCGTCCGTCAACGCCCAACAACTCCATGGCAAGCAGCGAGTTGAAGTGTAGTCGTGCCGCAAGGATTAGGCAAGTCATTTCTCTAACCCATTTACTAGCCTTTCCAATGCGTGTCAGTAAAGAGAGTCCGGCAGTGGCTGGTTATTAGTCGACGCTAGTTGGGTGGCGATGGTAGTGGTGAGAACAGAATTCTCTGGCGCATGCCGTGTCAAGCTGATGGGTATTGTAGACTGGGTACCGGCTGTGGAATTACAATGGCGTAATAGATGAGTGCGGTTGACGAACTACTCAGCAAGTTCAACCTTGAAATTTCTTTAACCATTGGTTGCTAATTTTGGTCGTATGCTTCGAAGTCTGGTAGAGTGAGACCACCAAGATTTGGGTGAGCCGCATCAGCGATTCAATCGTCACAGGAGATGGTGGGATGCGACCTCAGGGATGCCCAGCCGAAGTGGAAAGGTGTGGGTGGAGAGCTAGAGAATGTTTGAGAGTTATGGATTCTGGAAAATTAAAATTCCTTGGCGTCAAGTTGTGAAGTTGAAGTTTGAATTGTCTAAGTTGAAGTGCGAGTAGCTGGACCGAGGGAGGATGAGTATGGTTTCGAGGAGTGGAGTTTGGGCTGCCTTTCGTAGTATATTAGCACGATTGGACTGTTTGAATGGCTTACCGATTATGTCTATCAGCATACTCGAAATTTAGATGTTAAGAACAAAATCTTAGGGTCGGAAGTTGGGTACTCATTGCACAAGTGTGTTCTTTTAACTACCCTCTCTTTTGTTGCACTAAATGCTGTGACCTCCATCTTAGATCGAGGACGAAAATTTGTAGGTGACGTTAGACTAGTTCAAACAATTTGGTTACCTTCTTGCCGATATACCCATTTGCATAAAAATAAGGCTTTGATTCTGTGGAACTTAGCATGGCACAACATTAGACATGCATAAAATAAGTGCACAAGCATGGTCTTACATGATATAAAATGGATCAATTCGGGTTCGTGGGCATGAGCTTTGTGCTTGAATATATTATACTCCATGAAGCTTATGTGAAGACCCTGCTATGTGACTAGGTGGTATTGCTATGTGACTTGGTCGGTCTCGGAGGTGGTGCGAGACGATATCGAAATTTGCATGACTTACATGGTCAGGTCACTATAATAGCAAGTAACATGTTTCACAAGTATAGGGCCATGTTATATTTCTTAGTATAGTGTACTCTCATGTCACCTATTTAGTGAACCTCCCAGTGAACGTTGTGATGTATGATACCCTACACTTACTATTTTACAGTTACTCATTATCTCATTGGATATTTTACTTGCTGAGATTATTTCTCACCCCTATATTGTTGATTTATTTAGGCAAATAAATATGGCTAGTCTTCATATTTTACTTGCTGAGATTATTTCTCACCCCTATATTGTTGATTTTTTTAGGCAAATAATATGGCTAGCCCTCCTACTCTTTCTTATGGTGTACTAGTCCACTTAACCTGGGAGATGTCACCATATTTTGTTCCTGACATGCCAGATTTGGAGTATGTGTGGGTCTCGTGTCAATTGTGGGTTGATGGAGGTATGGACGTAGGAGTGATCCTACACCATTTTGTGGCCATTTATGGAGTGCTGGAGGATCACTTGAGGTTTGTGGGCCCCTTACCTTTTGACTACATGGCACCTTAGGTGGGCCAGGTAGTTCCAGTAGAGTAGTTGGGGATTGTTGTATGGCATGGGCAAATGTTTGGCGTTAGGAAGCTTGTCGAGTTGTGATGTGGGAGTTTTTGTTAGGAATTGTTGTCCTCGTCTTTTGTGTAATGGGTAGGGCAACAGGCTACTTTTTGATGCCACTCGACGAGTCTCCTAGTTGTGAGTAAACAGATTGACATTTGTCAATCGTTAATAAATAAAGTGCTATGCTTTATTATTCGTCTGCGCATTATTTTAATTAATTTTATTAAAGCTGATAGTAGACGTGAAGAGCCTGGGATGTCACATTATATTTCTCTTTGAAAAAAAAATGGAAGTTTTTAAGTGAGTGAATATTGAACAGAATCGTTGAATATATACTAATAAAAATTATTAAGAAGAGACACGTTATTTCGAAAAGAATACAACTCTCTGTTTCTGAAAACTATAAATTTAGATAGAATTCTTCATGTCTGAAAAAATCATGTGAAAATTTGTAACCTTTTATAGGTTGTAAGAGCACCTAATAACTATTATTCAAAATAAAATTCAAAATAAAAAAAAATTGTAGCTCTTTTTTTGAATGGTTGCATTGTTTGGCTAGAACAAAACAATTATTTTTTAGTAATTATTAAACTAAAAATTTATTAAATAAATTAATCGATGATTAATGCCAATTTGATTTGTGCTCGTGCAATTGTGCAAAGTGATAAGTGTGTCTAATAATTGCGCCCCTGCATTGGGTATAAAGGGTTTATCCCATTTAGTGCACAGTCTCCCATCTTTTACTAATATATTGGCCCACACTCTCTCATCTTTCTTACGTGGGACAAGAAAGAAGGCACCACTTTGTTTGTTTTACAAATAAATCATCAATAGTGGTTGATACTCCCCATCCACAAGAAAGCATGGGAGTCTAGGGGAGATGCACTGGCGGGGGTTTCAAGGGGGCAGCACTCTCTGGTTATCAAAGGACTTTTATAGTTTTCACCCATATTTTATTAGTAGTTTAGGTTAAGTTCCATGAATAGTTACTACTTGTATTTTATATAGTCTCCAGCTTTTATAATTGGGTTATGTAATAGAGAGGTGAGAGTTACTAATTATAGTGGAATCTTCTTTTGGATGTAACCATAATTTAAAAGTAAACTAGGATAAACATTGTCTCGATTCTTTATTTGATTATGGTTTGTATGCCTAAGTCCTAATACTTGTGTAGAAACTTTTTAGGATTAAACATAGTTTGAAAGAAGAAAGAATCTAAAAGATTTACAAAAAAGAAAGAAAAAATTCAAAATGGTGAATCATTCCGCCATCAATTCATCACTGCCAACCTCACCCCACATAATTTCTTGCAATTATACAACTAATTGACATAGTTATATCTAGTAGTGCGACCTGTCACGCCTCGATCTCGAGCACGGGTCATCCCTATCAAAACACGTCAGGTCGAAAAGAATAGCTTCCAAGCACGCTAACGATCAACTAAAAATTTTACGCATGCAGAAACGTTTTATACTCCCAGACAATTAAATAAATAGGGATAGAAAAGCATTCCATTTCCATTAATCTGACTAGATACTTTTAATACATCAATAAGTAGAGGATCGCTAACCCTACGAAGCTATATAGCATAAATGCAACCCCATTCTTTGAGGTGACTCCTAAGACCGGCAAAAGATAGGTGGGTCGGGAAGAGTTAGCTACTCATCTACTCCCAAAAGAGGGATTACTACTCCATTGTCCTCATCCATCACCTTGGACCTGAAAAATGATAACCACGACGGGGTGAGAAATAAATCTCAGTGAGTCAACAACCTAAGCCTGGATAAGATAATGATTCGTCCAAGTGTCTCAATTAACAATATGCCTGAACAACCAATATTTTTACAAAAATGCTAGTGAATCTCAAGTCTTCTCTTGCAATCAAATTATTGGTGGCATAAGGTTTATTGCACATGACTGGTGTAACTTAACACTACGACTAGCAGTGTCTTATGATAGTCTTTGGGATTCGTACGACTAGCACAACACGGTCTATCAAGAAAAATAGCACACAATTGATGTGACAGAGCACCACAATTGGCAGTGTCTTTTGATAGTCCGTAAGGATTCGTATGACTGGTACAGCATGGAAAATCATGGAAATATCGTACGACTGGCACAGACCATACGACTAGCACAGACCGTACGACTGATATGGGTTTAAAACCCTTTTTGTGACCACCTTCAAGTATTATAAAATCAGCCAATTTACAATTTTCCCACTAAACACGAATAACGGTTTATTATTCGATCAAACAGAAATTACTCAAGTTATTTGGCAGGCAAACGTCGGTCCCGACCTCAGTAACAGGTAACGAAAATGTCTTAATAATTTTTAATTAATAAAGCAAACAACCACTAATGGCTACCAGACTATCAATCAATCAGTCAAGCAATTCATCGATCGCTCGACTCTAGTCCATCACTAGCTCGCGATCACAAATTCAATCAATTAGTCAATCTAATTTTTAACTAGCCACAGACCACCTTAGTACTCAATCTAACTTATTTAATTGTGGTAATTTAACCTAAACTCGATCCCTAGCTAATCTGGCCACAATAGATTACTTGAATGTCTAATTAAAATTATTAATTTATTAATTTAGTCCGACAGAATTAATGCCTTAGCCAAGGATTAGAAGCCGACCCACTGCACGTTGACAACGAAATGCAAACGCAAACTGATCTTGGTCAGCAGCGGTGGACTTCGACGAGTGGTGGCAGTGGCCGGTAGCAACTGTGATGAAAACGACAAGGCTCTTAGCTGGACGATGGATGACCGAAGCTCCGTTGGACGGCCGTTGATAACGATGGCCTCGGACGGTGGAGGAGTTAGGTGCAATGGTGGACAAAGTTGGCGGTGTGACGATGAGATGGTGTGGCTGGACACAGCGAATGGTTGGAGGAAGGCTAAGGATGGCGTGACGATGGCTGGCGGTGGCGAAGGAAGAGGCAGCTGGACGACAATGATAGAGGGGTGAGCTGGAGGGGAGGCGGCTCACGGGTGGGAGGCGGCAGACAGGCGACAACTGACGGAGGAGCTGCGTTCGTGGACAATGGGATGGTGACGATGGCAACTCAGCTGGTGTGGCTGGCGAGGACGAGCTGGAGCAGAAGATGTTGCTGGCAGCAGTAGTAGTGACGTGGTGGCCAACAGAGGAGCTGGACGACGAGGTTGCAACGGCGTTCACGATGGGGCGGCGAGCTGGAGGAAGCCAACGGGCAGTCACTGGCAGCAAGCAGCAGTAACAACAGATCCAATCGAAGGGAGCAACCGAAGGAAGAAGAAAGAAGAAGAGGAAGAAGATGAAGAAGAAGACACGGCGGCGAAACAAGAAGAGGAAAAAGAAAGAGTAGAAAACTTTCCCTGAGCTACAGTACTCCGAGGGGAAAGTACAAGAGAAAGATGGGCGAAAAGATGGGGGCAAATCTGAATTTTAGCCTTGGGAAGCCACATGATTGAGTGGACAAAGAGGGAAAAGAGTTGGTGGGGGCCAAAAAGAAAAAGTGGCGTGGGGCTGAGGGAAAAGAGAGGGAAAGAGGGAGAGAGAGTTGGTGAGGTGGGGGAGGGTTCGGCCAAAAATAGGGGAAAATGGGGGGTTCCACGGTGACTTTCTCATTCAAAATTTTGTCCATAATGCATGAATTTGGGGGCATTACACAAACTCAATATAAACAATTTCTTTACGATAATATTGAGTTATTTGAATGCAACCAACTTAGAATTTAGAGTTTTCTTTCTATGGGTTTGAATGATGTGCATTTATATTCGTTTTTTTAAGCAATTCAAAGCCAAACCATAATTAGCCAACTACTTGGAGGGAATTTGCATAGCAACCCACCATCTTAGCCCTCACTTAAATCCGAGTTCTATAGGGTAGGAATCAAATCCACGACCATTTACCCCTGAGCTAAAAGCATAAGAATGCCACTGTCACTAGGTCAATTATGTGATGGGCTATTTAATTCATCTTACAAACTTGAATGTAAATTCTCACCACGTATACATCATGATATTCACCATTTCGTATCATTAATTATGTGCATCAGTGGAAGGAAAAAAAAAAGCTAAGTACATATGACAACAAGAATATGATTAGATAAGCAAAGAAAATTAAAGAGAAAGCAGAAAATTATCAGTTTATGATGTTGGATAATATAAAATCCATGGTATTTAGGTGATTGCTAATTTGTCGGTTTACTACACATCAAAGTTGACATTGCACAATTTCTATTACTCAATAAGTTTTCCCTTTTACTCTCGTTTTATCCCATACATAGCTTCACTTTTCTCTAAGCATGAAATTTGTTACAATGTTATTCATACTTCCCAACGACAAGAAAGCACGTGAGTCTTGCTAAGCAGGAAATAATCCGAGGGAGCTACCTCGACGAGGTCTCAAGGGGGCAATGCCCCCAGGACACCCCATGTCTTTTATAATTTGAGCCCATAATTTTTCATTAGTAGTTTGAATTTAGGCCCATGAATAACTATTGTTATATAAACTCTTTTTCGCTTGTAATCGAGTGATGTAATGAGAGATAACAAGTGCTAATTATAGTGGAATCATCTCCTTGAAGTAGCCCCAGTTTAAGGTAAACCAAAATAAAATCTTGTCTCTCGATTTTCTTTCTTGCTTTTACGCTTTACTTCGTTGAGATTGTGTGCCAAATCCTAACATCTAGTATGAAAACCTAGGTTACCAATAAGTCTAAACTCAATAGTCATACAAGAGAGATACATGTTGTTGTGACTCTGACTCAGGGCCCGATATGTGTGGGCGAGATTGTTGGGGTTATCCCACATCGGTTATGGAAGGGGCTGGTGGTCTGTTTATAAGTGTGAGGAAAAGTCTTACCCTTTAAGTTAGCTTTTGGAATGGACGAGGCCCAAGACCACCAAATAATATTTAGATAATTGCTAATTTATCATTGATATCCATGGATAAGCGTTAGGAAAACAATTAAAAGTCATCATAAACCTAAAAGGTGAACCTTCAATTTGAGTTACTATCAAAATTCAATTTAAAAGTCACCTTGAGTTTACTTTAATGGAAATTTTAAGTTTCAACTCAAAACTTTAGACGTCATCATCCATTGTAATTCGGTTATATTATAAGAAATTAGCCGATGCTCATTAAACTTTAGGTAGTAATTAACGCATTTCTTTGATTTGTCAATACCCTCAAAGATTTTACGAATTAGAAAACCTATCCCACAAATCTATCAAAAGGGATTGACTTAAATAGAAATAAGTTCTCTAAATAGGATTTCATAACAGAATAGTTAATCAATGAGAATGGCTTAATGTTTTACGTTAGACGGATAAAATGCAAATTGTCATGTTAATTAACACTATCCTCTTGTTTTCAAAATAGTTTGGAAAATTTTCAAATAAGGGCCTGAAGTGCCTTGATTTTCTCAAATAAGGACATTACCAAGGGCATTTTCATGATTTATTTTTTCCCCTTTTCTTTCTTTCTTTTCCATTTTTTTCTCCTTCCTTCTCGCCAGTGGTCGGCCATCACCTAAGACCAACCACCAACGAAGGCTAGGGGTGGCCCTTACTAGTCTCAAGGGTAGCCTCACTTGGGCAAGATGACCCTAGCCCTACCCAGGTAAGGTTAGCAAGGGCAACTTTCGACCATCCCTCGCCAGTGGCTAGCCCTTGCCTAGGATCAGCCACTAGTGGTAATGAAGGAAAAGAAAAAAAATAAAAAAAAAAAAAAATAAGTAAATGATGAAAATGCCTTTGGTCATGCCCTTCATTGAAATGATGAGGGCACTTCAGGCCTTTATTTGAAAATTTTTCCCAAATAGTATATATACATGAGTACAATGCATGTTAGGGAAAAAAAAAGAGATCATGACCAGCATTCATTAGTATAAATTAAAATACAAATTACCAAAAAATTCTTTTATCAATTCGTAGCCCTTAAAATATAATTTATATATATGATATTGGAACGTTACTAAGGTTATCTAACATCCGTTGCAAAGCACGGACCCTTTTACAAGCTCTCTAAACTTGGGAAAATACCATTTGACAAAAAAAAACTTGGGAAAATACCTTCCGTACATCAATTTACTTGAACGAAAAGAAATAAAAAAATGTCGAATTAATCAAGAGGGAGCTCGTGTAATGTCAATTTATTTTCTTTTTTCCAATTCTATTTTTTGTTCTATTTTAGTGTCTCCTTTCACAATTGCAAATTTGGTAAGCGTAAGCCTTCTTGTATTTTTATTACAACGGAAATAAATGGATAGTGAAGACCATCTGCATCAGTGGGAACTAGGACATGATTCTTGGAAAATCAAAAGCATAACAAGAACAATTTCCCTTACCCAAAAAACAAGAACAATTCATTTGATTCAAAGATGGACGCAATATGATGTAGCCTATAGCGAGATTGATGTGATAGAGAGGATTTTCTAGCAAGCAATCTAGGCGGCTTTAAATATCTCGAGCACTGACACATTGAAGACTCAGCAGACTACTTTTACGGAGCTGAATTGCAAGGGCCAGGACCTTGATTTCCTTCACCATTCGGTTTTTCCCTTTGAGAGTCATGCCAAACATGATGATGCAAGTGTGTAGCAGAAGTCCGATACCTTCGCTCGGGGACATCACCAAGAGGAAGCCTAAAGTCGAGCCCGTTAATATATCCAATCAAACCCACCTTCACTCACCAGATTAAACAAATAAGTTATGGGCCAACATGGATATATTAATTGCTCTACGCCACTTTGATAATCTGATATGGGATTTCTTTACTACAACTCACTCACACGTGTATCCTAACAATCTTCCTCTCATGTGTGAGTTTAGTATTAGGTCCACTCCCCTTAATTCAAGTATTCTTTTTCATCAACTTATCTCAAGTTGAATCTCCATTAAAATCCAACGTCATAACCATGAAGTCTACCTTTGGGCCTGCTCAGTAATCGCATGGGACACTAACCATCAACTTTAATACCATTTGATAGGAGTGCACAGCAAAAGTTTGATACCTTCGCTTGGGAAGATGACAAAAGAGAGCCCAAATATAAGCCCATTAACATATTTAGTCAAACCCACATTCACTCAAAAGCTGCCTCTTGGTGATCTTCTCAAGCAAAGGTATTAGACTTTATTGCGCACTCCTAACAACTAGTACTAAGCCTGGGTTGGCTAATCGAAAACATAGAGGGTTTTTTTATGACATTAGATTGAAAACAAATGGTATGACAAAAGATAAAATTAGAATTGATAAGTTCAATGGATTGGATTTCTGATGGTGAAAACTTCATAGAGAGAACTATCTTTATTCGAAAGATCTCTATGCACCACGTGAGGGCTAGAAACCCAAACTTACAAAAGTGGATCCGACATTAGAATCGGGACGGAAAATTCTCAATCGAAAGGCATTGGGTGCAATTCGTCTTAGCGTGACAAAAAGACAGGGTACCACATTGCGAAAGCAAAAACGGTAAAAGAAGCCATTGATATTTTAACGAAAATTTATAAGAAACTGTCCACATCAAATTAGATATTTTTGCTAAAGAAATTGGTTCATATGAAGTTATCTGATAGAGGTTCTGTTGCAGAGGACATTAATAGTTTCACGTAGGTCACAGGTCAATTAGAATTTGTAGGCATAAATATGGATACAAAGCTACAAGATTTACTCTTTTTATGTTTCCTTCTGGAAAGCTACAACACCATGATACAGGGAATTTTGAGCACCATGAAGGATGATTTGACTCTAGATAATGCTATGACCAGCATCATGGATGAAGAGATGTGAAGGAACATCTCAAGCGGAGATAAGTTTTCAACATCTACATCTTCGACAGCACTAGCAGTGGAGAATTGTGTAAGAAGTAAAGTAGAAGAAAATGCAACAGGCGTGGTAGGTCATAATCAAGGGGGAAGAGAGAGGTTGCAAAAGATGAGTGCCAATTTGTCTCCGGTCGAGATATCGTAGATTTTAGTGTGAAGCCTACAAAAAGGAGCATCGAGATGAGAATCAAGGAGTTAATGTGGTTAGCGATGAACCTTTACTAGAGAACTTGTGTTTGTCTACAAGGTTCGACTTGACAACAAACAAGTGGTTTCTTGACTCAAATGCTTCTTTTCATTGCACTTGCAAGAGATATATTTGTTGATTATACTAGTGGAGATTTTGGGCAAGTGATTGTGGGAAATGGCCATATGTGTCCAATTATTGGAAAAAAAAACTATGGTTGTGAACATATTAGGTAGAGGACGTCTAATTTTGCGTGAAACCAGACATGTTCCCAAGTTGAAGAAAAATCTAATTTCAACTAGTAAACTTGACCAAAAAGGCATGATAACTATTTTGGTTAATGAGATAGGAAGATAACCTCAGGGGTAAGAGTAGTAGCAAAGGGAAAGCATACAAATACACTTTACCTTCTGTAGGGAGACAATATCAGTAATATGGTTGCAACTACACTCAAGAAAATTGCAACCATATTGGTGCTATTCAGTCCTTCTGTATTACCATATTGGTGCTATTTATCTACTATTTGGCATGGATATCTGATATTGTCATGGATGTCCCAACTACTATTTCACCAAATGTCCCAAACTATATGGCAAATAGACAGAATGATTGAATAGTACACTTTTAGTGACTGTAGTTGCAACTATATCTACTATTTGGCATTATAGTTTGGGACAGCTTGGTGAAAGGGTATAAAGCAATTATACTCAGAAAATTGCTTCCAGGTTTGCAAAACATTGAGTTATATTTCTATGAGAGTTGCATTTATGAAAAACAAAAAGTGGTTAATTTTGAATTAAATGGATGATAGAATAAAGGGCAAAAGCTAGAGTTGGTTCATACTAATGTGGGGGGACCGCCTTAGAAGCTCTTTTATGGTGGCAAGAGATATTTTGTCACTTTCCTTGATGATGTAACAAGAAAGACTTAGGTCTATGCTCTGAAAAGAAGAGATATAAGCATTTCCTGTGTTAAAAGAAAGACCTGGTAGAAAAAGGGCAATTATAGTTAAAGGTCTGAAGTCTGATAATGTGGCTAATAACTAGCAAAGAATTTTGTAGAATACTCGACCGAGAAGGCATACCAAGGGTTTGAAGACTATTCCTAGAATTCCATCAAGAAACGTTTTATAGCTGAGAGGTATGAACAAGACTATTTTGGAGTGTACAGATGCATGAGACTACCTACGGGTCTCCTACTATATTTATGGTTCTTATTAGTTGATGCAGCTGTATAATTTGATTAATAGGAGTCCATCTAGTGCACTGGATGGAGAAATACCGCAAGAACAATGGTCAAGTAAAAAAGTCTATTATACATATCTAAAAGTTTTTGTGTATGCATATGCTTTGATTAATAGAGAAGATAGAAAGAAGCTTGATGTTAAGTCTAAAAGTGCATCTTTATGGATATGACGGTATGATATGGATATAGGCTTGGTTATGAGAGTAACAAAGTCCTTCGAGTTAGAATGTGTTGTTCCATGAAGAAAAAATGTACAAAGATCGTTAGACAGAGCATGAGAGACAGTAAACCATAATATAGTGAGCTGGACAGAATTCCTGTGAAGATAATTCCAGCAGATTAAAGTGTCCTGAGGCGAGGTTCAAGATGAACACATTATTAATGAGCAGGTTAGTTCAAGAGGAACGCAGTAATCCATAATAGACTAGGGACCCTTGAAGTATCTATGTGAGGAGACTACACTTTTGAGAAACTAAAGGTAATTTTTTTATCCATTAGCTAATATTTTCTACCATGTCCTATATATAGATTCGGGAGAGTCGAAGATTATGACGAGGCAAAGAGAGACACATCTCACGAGTGGGAGCGTGATATGAAAGACAAAATGAGCTTGTTACTTCAGAACAAAGCATTGACCAAGTTGCTCGCTAGTAAAAAGGCTTTGTTAAACAAGTGTATGTATAGGATCAAAAATGAAGCTGACGTAGTATCAAATACCGGCAAGACTTGTAGTAAATGCTTCCCCTCAAAGAATGATCGACTACTCTAAGATATTTTCACTAGCAGTAAATATGATATCAATCAGAGTTTTGGTGAGTATAGTTGTAATGGAGGATCTTCATCTGAAGCAATTAGATGTAAAAATAACGTTTTTGGCATAATGAATCTGATGAAGAGTTATTACATGGAGACAACCTAAAGGTTTTAAGGTCAAAGGTAAAGAATACATGGCGTATCGCTTGAAGACAAGCTTTTGTGACAATGGTACTTAAAGTTTGATGGTTTTATGGAAGAAAAATGATTTGCCACCATGAGGTTGATCATTGTGCTTTTTCACAAGTATAGCGATGGTGTGATATCGTTATATCTCTTTTTATATGTTAATGACATACTAGTGTTAGTTCTAATATGAGGAGAATCGCCGAAGTGAAGAAGATGTTAGCATCACAGTTTGCTATGAAAGACTTGGGAGAGGCCAAGAAGATTTAGGCATGAAAAATCATCAGAGATATGAAAAATAAGAAATTATGGTTGTTGCAGGAAGACTATGTGAACAATGGTTAAAGAGATTTAACATGGATAGGCAAAACCGATTGTGACTACTCTAGCGAGTCACTTCAAACTTTCCAAGTGTGTGTATTTGAGTACTTAGATTGAAAATGAGATAAGCGGTAGTTCCATACGCATCAGTAGTGGGAAGTTGATTTATGTCATGGTGCATCATGAGAATAGACATCGTACAGGCGGTGGGAATTGTAAGTCGATAATTGTAGAACCCAGATAGAGAGCTTGGAATGCTGAAATGGATATCGAGATATCTAGTAGGTACATCAAATTACTCTCTTTATTATAGAGGTAAATCTCTAGAGTTACAAGGTTATGTTGATGCAGATCACTTAGGTGATCGAGATAGTAGTAAGAGTACACTGGATATGCCTTTACAGTGTAGGTATAGTAATAAGTTGGGTATCTCAACTACATAAAGTAATGGCTCTATCAATACAAAAGCAGAGTAAGTGTTAGGTTTCTAGCGGTCCCGGGTGCTCGTCACATACATTAAAACAGGTCATACACGCAGCGGAAGAAAATAAATTGAAACGGCGCCCTAGATCATTTAGAAATCCTCGTATACTTTAATCGAAAATCAAACTTATAAGTAAGTTTAGAAACTACCTTGATAACAGAGGTTGAATCCGGCTATGCTTCTTTGTCCTCGAGCCCAAGAGGTGTCGAGCCTCTAGTTCAGATACGCCCGACACCCGTATGACCTTAAAGACAGGGATTTAGAGAAACGACCCTCAGATTATGCTAGTAATTCCTCCGCAGCGTCTCAACCCGAACCCTTCGTTTTCAATCAATGAAAACACAACCTTTGTATATCCGAATGGTCAATTCTCGAGCTCACTTTCTCACAAATTTGGCTCGTATATGTGTGACTTCACAGGTTTCTAACATTTGAACTTGAGGCCCTTACCTCTGAGTGAGGGAGAGAATGAGGGGGGAGGGGCCGGATTATAAACAGCCCTCATAAACCGCCTCACGTGACGGCCAAGTAGGAGGCCGCTCCGTGGGCTACCAGCTGGCCCACATGGCAAACTGGATGCTGAGTCAAAGGCAGTCAACCGCATTGACCAGCCACGTGGGCCCGCCAAATGGCGATGTTAAAGGTGGCAATTTTGTCACCTTTGAACAGCCCAGTCGGCCAGTCGTGGCCCACACAACAGCGTCGTTTGGGCAGCGATCCTCATCACGGGCTCTAGACATTCTAGGCTTGATGTCCCTCAAGTTTTGTGATCAAATCACGTCATTTGATCTCCAAACATCTCTGTCAAACGGAAGACAAAATTCATTATACTTTTGACTTTTTAGATGATAACCTTTCTTATCCTTCTTTTGGATATACAAACCTTATCCAATGATGATGCAGCGCATGATGTAACCATTACACGCATCCATGACATCATCATGATGTCATGCCTGTATCATCTATTCGTCCTTTAGTGATCTTTAGAAGGAGGAAACGGAATCTAATCCGTTTTAACTCCTTTGACATCCAAATAGTCATATCGCATTCTGCGATCCCGTCTACATTATAGACATCGCCAAAATCGGTAAGGCGTGTGACATCCCTAAGTTACCCCTGAACTGCAGTGAGATTCATCAAGGAATCGATCGTTCCCAATCAATCCTTAGATTCCCCAAACCGTAAGTGACATCTAGCAACATATCACGTTACCCAGTCCGAATGAAGTACGAGGACAAAGTGAACCTGTTGGTCTTGGTCGGTGCTATTCAGTCCTTCTTTTTACCATATCCGATCAATAAGGGCCATAGATATCTAAGTCAAACCCACAGATTCGATATATGCACAAATCTATCAGGATGCGCATTTCGGCGAAACTCCTCTCAACTTCTGCCTTGGCCAGGGACTTTCTAATGCACCATCACGAATAGATCGCTAGGACATCAACTCATCTAATGAGGAGACAGATCTCAACTATTGCCACGCCTGTGACTTTGTCATATGGAGGACATGGAAATTCATGCACAGAGGCGGATCAAATGATCGGTCAATATCGACCTATGAACCACAGCCACCACTATACAAGGTCAGTATCGTAAACTCAGGTTGAGGATCATTAACACACAAAGCCAAGAGCGATTGAGACATAAAAAAGCACGAAGCCTCCATATTAGTCAAATCACTCTTTTGTCACATTCAGTGGATACGATTGACTCGTTTCGATACGAACACCTGTGTTTCAACTTAGATATCTAAGTCCGATGACTGTGACTCGTCATCTCTATTGGGCATCCAATGTGAATAGCGAGGCTGTAAACACACTGATCTCAACCGGCTCGTGGCATGCCCAATCTACGATCCTTCGACCATGAACTAATTGAAGATCAGAGACCAACTGATGATCCGTCACACAATTCTTAACGCTCAAGAATGGTATCAGTCCACTGATCTATGGACTTTATTCATTAAATAAAGGGACAGGAATAAATAGCGCCATGCCATTTAATACATATCAATAGTACAATATTTGTAAAATTGAATCATATGTTGCTTTATTTAAACTTAATATTGATCACGGAAGTCTAAGGAAATCAAGTGGTTACAAGATACGAATGAGCTACATCAAATAGCAGCAGTGTAGACACGTGAAGTGTAGTCAAAGCAGAAGTTAACAAGAATGCAATTTATATCAAGAAATAGATTATATCAAGAGATTATATTCAACACATGAAAGATATGAGTTAGTCAAACTATGCTGGCTTCAAGAATCTAGCCGTGTTAAAGATAGTATCTAGATGCGAATCCTTT
>JAGVVM010004027.1:0-38710 GCA_019149425.1 Psidium friedrichsthalianum
GTATTGCAAGAAAATCGTATTAGTCTCATATCTTGTTATTGATTATCGAACTAGTTCCTGCTCCGTGCTAGAAGTTTCAAACTTGGAAGGTTGGGATGTTAGTAATTTTGGAATTACTTTTTGTTCTTTGGGTATAGGTGCAAACGTAATTCGTGGAAGTTTTGTTAGTTTTCATTATATTTAGTCATGAGAGTCTTACCATGTTTTTGGAGCTGTTGTGAGATGGGGATCATTATCCAAAAAATCTTAAACTTGTTGTATTTTTGTCAATTCAGTCCTAAGGACATTTTAATTTGATCATCCCTAACTCTTGTGAAGATGGGGAACATTCATCAACGTCAGCATTTCAGTCAAATTGTCGTATATACTCAACTGACACAATATAAAAAAATTTTTGACTCAATAAGAAAATTAAAATTTATGACCGGATTAGCCAAGGTGCACAGTTTAGATTTTTTTGGACGTTTCTGGAATGTGAATGTGGCCTCTCTCTCTCTCTCTCTCTCTCCTCTCTCTCCTCTCTCTCTCTCTCTCTCTCTCTCATATGCATCCATACATATACATCCACACATATACATACATATATATAGATAGATAGATTATTGAACGCTTTGTTTAGATCGAAAGGTTCGAGTCAGCTTATCTGGCTTTTTAAGAGCAAATTAGGAAACCTCGTTCGTTAATTCCACGTCACGAAATGCTACATTACTTAAGGGAAAATTAAAATCTTCGCATGGCAAAGAGGGCGACCACATCGCATTTACTTCCAAGAGCGCCCTCCAGTGACAAGTCCACGTCGTATTTGGTTGAAGATTTTCTTAATTGTCTTTCATGTGACGATGTTATTCACGACACTTAATGTTTTATCCAAAAAATTGCCATTGCTTCGGTAACGTGAGGGGTCGGCTGTTTTGGTAATTTGTTTAGGTGGTGATGAAAAGGACCGACAGATTGTGCAGCACGAAGCCCATCGTGACGGTCAACGGGAGGTTCCCCGGTCCGACGATCTACGCCCGGGAAGACGACACAGTGCTGGTCAAGGTGGTCAACCACGTCAACTACAACGTCCCATCCACTGGTAGGCTCGGTTCGAGTAATTAATCGTGTTGTCAATTTATCTCCTCCTAACCCACCTTTTGAAGGATCTAAAACCCAAAGCGATTACCGCAAAGATCATCTTTCTTGCGTGGAGAGATGGACATGAAGCAAGTACTTCGAGACGATTAGGCGTGAAGTCAGGTTAAGCTATCTACGAGTAGCTAGTGTTCGATTTGATGACTATTTGAGATCGACACGCCTAATTTCGCGCCGCGCTTGGTCGATACTCGGTCTCTTTAAAAACAAATCTAATAATTGCAAAACAAAACGCAGGATACTTAAAATTATCTAAAATCTGAGAGCTCGAGTTTTATTTACAGATTAACTGGGATTAGTCGAGTCGAGTCGAGTCGAGTCGAGCTCGAGTATCTCAATGTTTTAATCAAATTGACCTCCGATAAGTAAAATCAGTACTTGATCGAAACTACGTACTGATTATTCGATGGGTGATTTGGTTTCGAATTCGCGGTGGGTTTTCAAGTTGGGCTAGAAAATAAATGTAAGCTGTTCGATCATAGAAAGTAAATGGTATTTTAAAAAGGGCTTTGTTAGTATGAGAGTTTTTGGGTAATGGTGAGAATAGCAATACGTTATAAACTACAAATTCTTAAAACAGTGGACATACAATAATTTTTAATTAATTATTTCATTTTTTCTCAAAACAAATTGTTAGCCTATCAATTACCCAAAATTGTTACATAATTAATTCAATACTGATTTTCAGTGGACAATCTGCAAGATCTAAAACGCCCTATCTTCACAAATCATGTGTCCATTTTGATGCGCAGGCATGGAGTCAGACAACTGAGGACAGCTTGGGCCGATGGACCGGCCTACATAACGCAGTGCCCGATTCAGCCGGGGCAAGTTTACACATACAACTTCACCATCACGGGCCAACGAGGCACGCTTCTCTGGCACGCCCACATCCTGTGGCTGAGGGCCACCGTTCACGGCGCCCTGGTCATCTTGCCCAGGCTAGGAGTGCCCTATCCATTTCCCACGCCCCACAAAGAAGAGGTGATCATATTAGGTGAGCCCGTAAGATTTTTCCCGTTCGATCCATCTTCAATTGGTAAAGGTTTCGAAGCGATTCAGGAGATGGATAGAGATTCGAGTCAAATGACGTTGCATGATTTGAACTTGATTTGCCGCGATTGGCAGCTGAATGGTGGAAGTCGGACGTGGAAGCGGTGATCGATGAGGCCCTGAAATCTGGAGCAGCACCCAATGTCTCCGATGCTCACACCATCAACAGCCATCCTGGACCCGTCGCCAATTGTCCGAAGGGTACTAAAGAAAGAAGAGAACGTTGTGGTTTTCAAAAAATTTAAGACTCCGTCGGCGGCCACGGAGGAATCTAACCGGTTTCGATCATGCGCAGGTGGATACGAATTAGCGGTCCGACCAGGCAAGACTTACATGCTGCGGATCATTAACGCTGCGCTCAATGAAGAGCTCTTCTTCAAGGTCGCCTGCCACCAACTCACGGTGGTCGAGGTGGACGCCGTCTACGTCAAGCCTTTGCGCACCGACGCCATCCTCGTCGGCCCGGGCCAAACCACCACCGCCCTCCTCACCGCCAACCACACCACTGGCAAGTACCTGATCGCCGTCTCCCCCTTCATGGACGCCCCCATCGACGTCGACAACGTCACCGCCACCGCGACGCTGCGCTACTTCGGCACGCCGAAGGATTCCCCGGTGGCCCCCACGACCCCACCGCCCAAGAACGCCACGTGGGTGGCAGAGGGATTCGTCGGCTCTCTCAGGAGCCTAAACACAAACAACTACCCGGCACGAGTCCCGATCGAGATCGACCATTCCCTGCTCTTCACCGTCGGCATCGGGGTCAACCCCTGCGCGACCTGCCCGAGAGGCATCCGGGTCGTCGCCGACATCAACAACATCAGTTTCGTCATGCCCAAGACCGCGCTTTTATCGGCGCATTACTACAAGACGCCCGGCGTCTTCACGGACGATTTCCCCGCGAAGCCATTGATCGAGTTCAACTACACGGGGAAACAGCCGGCGAACATGAACACCATGACCGGGACGAGGCTTTACAGGCTCCCGTACAATTCGACGGTCCAGCTGGTCCTGCAAGACACGGGGATGATCGCGCCAGAGAACCACCCGATCCACCTCCACGGGTTCAATTTCTTCGCGGTGGGAAGAGGGTTGGGGAATTTCGACCCGGTCAAGGACCCGAGGAAGTTCAATCTCGTGGACCCGGTGGAGCGGAACACCAATGGAGTCCCGTCCGGTGGGTGGACCGCCATAAGGTTCAGGGCCGACAATCCAGGTAAGCTCGCAATCTTCTGGATCATTAACGTACTTACGACTTTTATCGCGAAAAGGGTTCATTTTGTTCTCGGGCATGCATTTTTCTTAACTTAATGATATGCTGCGGATCATTAACGTACTTACGACTTTTATGGCGAAAAGGGTTCATTTTGTTTGGCTCGGGCATGCATTTTTCTTAACTTAATGATATGAAGGAACTGCTGCTTCTTCCTTCTTCTTCTTCGATTGCAGGGGTTTGGTTCATGCATTGTCACCTAGAAGTTCACACGACATGGGGACTGAAGATGGCATTTGTTGTCGACGATGGGGAAGGCCCCGACCAGTCCCTCCTACCCCCGCCAAGTGATCTCCCCAAGTGTTGAAACGATCAGAGGGGGCAGAAAGGATTTTGAGTGTAAGGAATGAGGAGTGCATACTACAGCCAAATGACACAACCCAACAAGAAAAACAGAAGGAAAAAAAAAAAAAACCAGAAACATTGTAATTGGATGGACCTAGGTAAGTGGGGGAAAAAACATTGGTGAGCGTATAGATTTTTAAGAGCTAGACCAAGTTGCTTGTGCTTTGACCAATTCCTCGGATCCCTTTGGCTTGGCTACTTCGCTTGATAGTCAAGATTGCTAGAGGTACGGTTCATTTTCTCGAAATGATTTGAGTAAATCAATTTAGTTGGGAATTAAATCGTATACAATTACGAAAGTATCTTTTGTGTATATTTTCCTTTATTGTGTCCACACGTTGTATTTTAAAAAAAGCCTTGTGCATACAAGATTTCTATCAAAAAGTAGTCGTGGCATTCTATCTTGGGAAATTAAAAGGGTTGACTAGACAAACTTGGGTCGCATGTGAACGAGAGTTTGGTCCTCCAACAAATGTTTTAGCAATTACCTAGAGACAAAACTGATGTAACCGTCAGCCTATGGCCAAGTCCACCACATGATTTGGAAATTGGGCGAACTGGGCCTCGAAGAAACGTGGTCGCTCTTGGTTCTTTTGGGCCTGAGCCCACTTGGTTAATGTCGTGTGCGACAAAATCAAGAAATTGAGATGGCGTTCCCGGAGTCGCCGGACATTCGGTCCAGTGAGTTCGGGTTCGACCCTCGGCAAAATGCACCGGACGACGGTGGCCTAGCGATGTAGCAAAAGAGGAAGATGGCTTTCACCCGGTTTGGAGATATCGATTTAATCCTGGATGCTCGTACATATTACATTGCTTAAATGGGCAACCCAAAAAGATCTGCTATACATATGCATTTTGAGCGTAACTGCGTGTTCGACCCAAAAAAAAAAAAAAAGTACGGGCGTGAAGTTTCATGAACAGATGCACATTAATCTAATTTAGGCTCGTGAAGTTTAGAAAATAACTTGAACATGAATTCTATTGCTTAATTTGGCTAGTTGTACCCAAAAATAATGTAGTTTCATTACAAAGAATGATTCAAAAAATCAAAATGTGCCCCAACTTGATCCACTGAACCAATTAAATCCCTACATTTCGTATTGTTCACAACAAGTGACGTATTCTCTGCTCTAGGGGCAATTGACTCTAGGGTGGAT
The DNA here is from genome assembly GCA_019149425.1 of Psidium friedrichsthalianum. Lineage (NCBI taxonomy): Eukaryota > Viridiplantae > Streptophyta > Magnoliopsida > Myrtales > Myrtaceae > Psidium > Psidium friedrichsthalianum. Next base: position 4,963 of record JAGVVM010004027.1, read on the forward strand.
ATGTTCCAACAAAAGAATAGGTTACTTAACATGTTAGAGTTAGTTCCTAATTATTGGAACCAAAATCTGAACCAATTCTAAGGTCGATCCAAAAATCGGGCCTACTAAAAGGAAGACAAATTTTAATGAAAATAAGTATTATTTTGCAAAATATACCATATGAATGATTTGTGGCATTACTAGATTTCCTAACCTTTCTCCAGCATATTCGTCTCTTTTGCAAACAAAATTAAATATAGAAAAATAAAAATAGATAATCGAACCGGTCAAAGTTATTTTCTTAAAATATTTTTAACTTGGAACCCATCTTGTCCAATGTGAACGGGCCTAAAACCGACCGGACAAAATCAATTCGGTCGAGTCCCCAACTTAAAATTAGTCTATTGCTCACCCTTATTCTGTTCTTTGTTCATACCATAATAAGGGATGGTCGTGATCGTATTGTATTCTCACTGTGGATGGTCCTAGAACTGATAAAAGGGAAACTACTTTTACGTTTGAATTTTTTTTTTCCTTTGTGCAAATTATAAGTTTGATTAATAGTTCAATCATCAAGCACGTTGTCTCCAGCTTGCTTTTTTCTTTCTTTTTCCCCCACATTACTGTAAGAAAAAAAAAATTCTATAATCACCAGTGATTCTTCTGGGCCCACAATTGACAAAAAGAGACAGAGGGATTTGGCATTGAACGCATAGAAAGAAAAAAATAATAATAATAATTCGTGGGAATTTTTCCTTACATGGAAACAAATTGAGGTTTGATGCCAAATCTAATTTAACTAAAATTAAATCAAGTTTACGCGTCGCAGTATCAGTGGAGAACCTTTATCATTTCCAGCCAACCACTAACTTTCAGCCCTTTACCTCTTCAGCTTCGTCAAGGGTCAATGGCATGTTAAAAAAAAAGGAATGGAGTGAAAATTACCTAAAATATAAACAAAACGTGGCACACTTTTCAAAAATGAGCTTTTTAAGGAGAGAGCTTTAGCCGAGGGCTATGCACGAATCCACGCTTTTTGGAGGTGCTCTTTGAACTTTCTTACACCCAACGTGGGAGCTTTGAACCTTGTACCATGTCACGATAATTAAGCTGACATTAGAAATGTCAAAAGATGAAAGAGAGGAAAGAAAGTGACCCAAGGTGGACCTTATATTCGACCATAAATAAAGATGGTAGACTTTATAGAGGCTAGAACAGGAAACACGGACGGCGTAAATGAGAATCATTCTCTTTTTAGGCTTTATTTCTGATCAGAAACGAATTTTTCTATTTGTATTTTCTAGACAAGTTTTTAAGAAAAGACACGCGTTTGATAATGATATAATTTTTTTTTTCAAAATAGAAATTCATTTCAAAATAGTTGGGCCTCGGTTGGCAGATGGCGATGAGCGAAAGGCAACCTATGGCCAGCAAATGGCGGATGGCGGTCGGCGACAAAGACACGAGAGAGGTGACCAGCGGCCTATGAATGGAGACTGACCAACAGTGGCCAGCAGACAACGAATGGCGACTAGCAGCAACGGCGAAACAGAAGCGACCAGCAATGGGCAATCGGAGTATGGCAACTAGCAAACGTGGCCAGTGACAGAGACGAGAGAGAGGCTATCAAAGGCAGATGGCGACCTGTGGCTGGCGATTGAAGATTGGTGATGGGAGGATGGTGATCGACAGTAGAGACGCGAGAGAGAGGGAGATCGCACATGAGAGTGAGGGAGTGAATAATGAGAAGAAATTTTTACTTCTATTCCAAACGGATTTTTATTCCAAACCTGTTCTCCAAAACATAAAAATAAAACTGTCATCAAGTGCATCCTAAGGCTCCGTTCATTTCTCAAAAAATGAGCTGTTTCCATGCAATATTTATCGAAAAGTCGTTTTTCAAGAAAACAACAATATTTTCTAGTGTTTGACCGAAACCTGAAAATGACCTGAAAAATATTTTCTGCCGTTCCGTATGAGAAAATAGATTTTATTTTTCTCCATGCAATCCTTTTAATAATTTTTAAAATTTTTAATCTTTTCAAATTTTATTTTTATAATTTCTCATTTTTCCTGTCTTTTTCAACTGATCGCTAGCCACGGCGACGGTGGATGCTAAATTTTAAAAATCGAGAAAAGAGAGCTCTTTCAAAATACGTGTCTAAGGCACAATAGGGATAAGAAGGGGCGGGGGGGAGGAGGAGCATGGTTAGGACATATTCTGGCCATTGCTCGAAAGGCAGAAGTGACCTGAGGCTGAAAGCCAAAGGGTGGACAAGACGGAATGGAACCACTTCCCCCAGATTCACCCCCCACACACATGTAATAATGCAGAGAGACAAATTGCCCCCGATTGACAAGGACGTGCATCATTTGATGATTCGATGGGCTCGGACCCTCCTAAGTCCGATAGCGGCAATCGACAAAAGCGTTCTTAAGAAGCTTAATCACACCATTTTAGGACATCGAGAGCGACATGCGTCTGCCTAGTTAGAGGGTAACGGCAGCCCCACATGGAGACTAATCACCTAAATTAGAGAGCCGGTCGTTCTATTAACGAAGTTGTAGAACAATGGGGTCGGGAGGTAGATTGACTCGAAAAGGACCTCGTGTGGCCAACTAAGCCAAAAAAAGGTTTCGGGCTCCGCGAATGCGAGTGGAGAGAGAGAGAGAGCGGGGTCAAGATGCGGTGGAGATCTTTTTAGTATCGAGATTGCCCTTGTCATGTCCGAGGCTCGCCGACGATCGGGGCTGGCAGTTTACGACACAGTCAATTCGCCCATTTATCTAAAGCTCAATTATGATCCGTTTGTTTCACAAAAAATAAATGATCCGGGCGCGCGTTGCAATTAGGGTTGGCTTTTTTCAATTACTCTTACTCTTGAGGAGTCTTCATTCCATCTTGATTGGAAATTTCTTATTTTGTGCTCGGTGTTCAATCCCTCGTGCTTGGTTGCTCACGCTCTAGACACTCTCTTCGGAACACTAAAACAACTTGTGCTCATGAGTTTTTCATTCCTCGTTGCCGAGAGAAATTTTAGATGGAGGGTTAACAGTGACAGGAGAAAAGTTACCGTAGAATTAGGGTTGGACCTTAAGTTTGAGTTTTAGGGAAGTAGGCCTCGAAAAGATAATATAAAAAAAAAATATTTTCATTATCAATCATATTTTTTGTCTAAACATTTTTGCTAACGATGAAAAAAAATCGTTCATTCATTTTTTTCCGTAGACGTAAGTTATCAATTTTTTTGAAAATAATTTCCAAAAATCACTCATTTTTCGCAAACAAAATGCACCCTTAGTTTAAGATGTTCGTGTTATCATGTGCCGTGCCAATTCATTTGTAGGCACGAGTAGAGGAGTTACATCCCAGTTATCTCTTTCGATCTTTTCAAACGTGATTTGGGAGTCAGCACACATAGTTTATTATTTTGATGCATGTAATGAGTCTTCGTAACCAATGCCTCCAAAACAATTATTAAGTACCCTCGTATACTAAGAATTAATTTCTTGAAAGAATTTATTGCACTATATGTAAAAAAAAAAATAAAAGTGCATTGGAAATTTTAAAATTTACTAAATTAGGTATTTATTAAATTTTCAAGTAATGGGTAATATGGTTTTATGCAAGTCCTGTGCACTCTTTCCACATTCTAAGGGCACCAGCATGCATGTTCGGTTATTTCGAAATTAGGGATGTGCAAATTGAACTGATTGGATTGGGACCGCTCGAACTGGACAAGGATCGGTGATCCGATTCTCGATTCTAGAGGGGTCCGGTCTGTTTCCCAGTTCCTAAAATTGAAACTGGTGACCAAGCGATCCGGTTTTCAGTTCAGGGACATAGAACCGGACCGGTCGATTTTTTTTTTAATATTTTAAAAGTAACCCTAATGTTTACTTGCTTAGAGTTTGCTTCACTTTGCAGCCCTCTTTCTTAGGTTTTATTAGTCCTCTGTGAATATCTCTCTCTCTCACACACACGCGCGCTGGTTTTCTCTATATTTTGTCTCATTTGCTTGTTGTTTTCTTCCTCGTAGACATTGAAGAGGGTCAAGAAAAGGAATTTAATGGCAATGGACCAAGCGTGATGCTATCCAATCATGGAGTGTACAAAACACTATTTGGCTTGCATCCCTTAACTTGAAAACAATAGCCTCTTGTCTTTTTGCTCAAGAACATGTGGACCGGAGCGATATATGTTTTTCTATTTTGTCGTGCTATCGGTCTACTAGAACCACTCGAGAATTGGACCAGACCGGTCGATTCGATTGCTAGTTCCGGCAAATTAAGAGCCTAAATCATTGGTCCGGTTTCTGGTTCTTGAGGTGAATCGGATCGAATCGGAAACTGACTATCCTTGTTAAAAACCCATAAACGTTCTATAACCTCGTGAATAAAAGGTAGTTTGATGATGTAATATTTAGATTTTTCATCAGGTCAAATGGTAAAAAAGAAGAAGAGAAAAGTAAAAAAATTAAAATTGGCCAAGTCAATTTTAAGGAAACTAAAAGGCAAGAAAGAGATGCTTGGCTTCTTCAACGATAGAAAGAAGAAAGAAAAAAAAAGGGGGGGTTGTTGGGGGGGGGGGGGGGGGGGGCGCGAATGGGAAGAAAAAGAAAGGGGAAAAAGGAGAGGTTTTCTCTTCAAGTTGGCTCATCAAGCCATCTCGACACCAATTAGTAATGTTCGGTAAGTACTCGCACTTGTCGTTCCTCCTATCAAAGTGATTTCAAATTTATAGCTTAGTCTCGGACATATGTTGATTTTGAGTTGCTGCGTCTAATTGAGGAGTTTTTGGGCTGATTGTTTTTTTTTTTTTGTATAAGAATGAAACTTTAGGGTGTTGAGAAGCCGTAGGATTTGACAGATCATGATTTGATGCTACGATTTGCCAGAAGCGAGTATTTCAAATCTGTTGCGTTGCAATACAACGCGAATAGTATACTTCAAAGGCCAATATCTTTATTTTTTGGTTGTCATTTAGTTGGGCCACATTTAATATCACATAGAATAAGCTTCGTTTAGATTATAAGACAGCTTGAAACGGAACTCGGTGAAGAAAGTTATGGCCTATGAGAGTTTGGCGCGCAAGCTGTTCATGGCGAACAGCAATGAGTTTTCGTTGTAGGTAAGCTTCTGTTGGCGCGTAGTCATCATTTTATCATTAAATAAATGTAGTTAAGTTAATTTTACGTTAGGGTGGCATGTTACTCAATTTTGATTCGTTTTTCTATATAATGATAGGAATTCGAACGCGTAGACTCGAGTAACCTTTATAGTTGGATTTTGGCTTTATTAGGTGAATAGTACTTTTCTTCTTTGAGTTTGTAAACTCGCGTTTCGAAAACGAAAAAATATCATATATGTTGTGAGGTAAGAAAAAGAGCATATTTCTTACATAAATTAGATCGAACTCTTACTACCTTTTATAGCTGATTGACAAAACTTGAGAAACATTACTTGAAATGCGTTTTGTCGATAAATGCAATTATGAAGTTTATGTGATTTGTTATAAGATGTTGCTGATTTTGATTAGGTGATTGGAGATTGTAGTTTATGTATTATGCTCATATTGCTATGTTAAGAACCCATTGAGGGGGGAGTATGCATACTATCAGGACGTCCTTTTAGGCCAAATCATCGACTGATATAGGTGGTAGACCTAATCAAGGGGGGTAAACTTGGTCGTCTTTGTCATGGCATTAAACATGACCATAGTTTGATGTTGAGCATATTAATAGTCAATGGAATGGACCATTAACGATTGCCTTGATTTGCCTTAATTAAGATTAACCAATGAATTGATCATTGATATTTGGTTTGAGATTAATTAATGATATGATCATTAATATTTGGTTTGAGATTAATCAATGGATTGACAATTGATAGTTCGTTTGTGATTTTTAGTTATTATTGTTGATCCTATACGTAAAAAGGTTTGCCAGAGAAATATCATTTACTTATGATACTTCATGTATATCGTACATCAAATTTGAATTTGATAAGCGATGATATCATTTTACATTTATGCATAGTGATTGTTCAATCTGCTTAGAAGAAATGTATTACTCACTGAACCGTGTTAGCTCACTCCTTTCATCTTACTTACTTTTTAGGTTCTGAGCAACCTGCAAGTAGGACGTGAGTGTTTCATTAGACGAGGCGCTTTTAGGCCAAATCATCGACTGATATAGGTGGTAGACCTAATCAAGGGGGATAAACTTGGTCGTCTTTGTCATGGCATTAAACATGACCATAGTTTGATGTTGAGCATATTAATAGTCAATGGAATGGACCATTAACGATTGCCTTGATTTGCCTTAATTAAGATTAACCAATGAATTGATCATTGATATTTGGTTTGAGATTAATTAATGATATGATCATTAATATTTGGTTTGAGATTAATCAATGGATTGGCAATTGATAGTTCGTTTGTGATTTTTAGTTATTATTGTTGATCCTATACGTAAAAAGGTTTGCCAGAGAAATATCATTTACTTATGATACTTCATGTATATCGTACATCGGATTTGAATTTGATAAGCGATGATATCATTTTACATTTATGCATAGTGATTGTTCAATCTGCTTAGAAGAAATGTATTACTCACTGAACCGTGTTAGCTCACTCCTTTCATCTTACTTACTTTTTAGGTTCTGAGCAACCTGCAAGTAGGACGTGAGTGTTTCATTAGACGAGGCGCTTTTGATTGGGAAAATTATTGGTACAAGTGGTACATAGTTGATAAGCTTCTAAACGAGATCTTTGATGGTTTGTAGAAAGCTTTACTACTGTAATTGAATGACTTTTTTTTATCATATATGTGTGAATATGAATATATATTAATATCAAATTGAGCAGAGTTATATTTTGAGGTTGCATGTTTTTTGAGAAAGGATGACTGTGTCATTATCCTGTTTTTATAGGAATTAGGGTGTGACAAATGATCCTCAATAGCCACTTGTCCTAACTCTTCATTTTTTTCATTTTTCATTTTTTTTTTTTGTAATTTTTCTATCCAAAAATGTTGTGACGCACAAAAACTTAATTTTTTTGCAACTACGGGACATGATCTACTTCTTATTTTGGACGACGATGAAAGATTTGAGATCAGTTCATGGATAAAGAGCGATGCTAGACCTACTAAATTTGACAAGTGAGCCAAGCTAAAGAACCAATAAAGATAATCCCACACATCACCAACTTCATATGTCGATTTTTGTAACCCTTCGATCATTCAACTTAGACACACCCATGAAAGCAAATGAGTCATGGTCCCGATTTCAAAGGTGTTCACGATAAATATGCGACAATAATATGTCATGTCACAGGTATAAAATTCGATATTGAAGAAGCGCCCTCCCATGGTACATTGATCTCGTGACATTACCGAACAACATCGTAAATAAATATAAGAAAATTTTCAAATAAGAATTTGAAGTGCCTTTATTATCTTTGAAGTTAATCTTATTTCAATTAAGAGCCTAAAGTACCATCATTATTTTAAAGAAGAACCTGAGCAAGGGTATTTTCATCATTTACCTGTTTTTTTTATTTTCCTGTTCTTTTTTTTTTGTTACTGCCAATGAGGGCTTGCCTTGCTTAGCCGCCCTCGTCAATGGCTTGTTAGTGGCTGGCCGTCGCCCGACACCGACCATCGGTGATAAGAAATGGAGAAAAATAAAATGTAAAATTAAGAAAATATCCTTGATCATGTCATTTTTGAAACAAAGTCCACTTCAAGTCTTTATTTGAGAAAATAAAGCCACTTCAGTCTCTTATTTGAAATTTTTCTTCAAATATAATTGAAGTAGCAAATGCAATATTAAGAAGTTACAAAGGTTTGCCGTAATTAAGAGTTAGAAAATCCTGAATAAAAAAAATATTGTGTTGTATGTTGTCTTGCCTTAGAATTTCTCAGAAAAAAAAAAGACAGAATATAAGTTTTTTCAGTTTTTATTGTTTGGGCGGATGCGCGCGCGTGGACGAGTGACCGAGGAAGGCGGGTGTGGGGGAGCCCCAAGAGGTGTAGATTTCCAAGAGAATGAGAGGGGGAGCAAGTTGGTCAATCATGAGGGGGGACCAACTCAAAAGGGCGCATGCTACGAAGCCTCCCCAACTCGCAATACCCCCGCGTGAAAACACTTTCTATGTACTTCATATTATCCATAGTCATTCAAAACAAAAATAAATAATAAATAATAAGCTCGCTAGAAGTTCTAAAACTTATTAAGGAAAAATAATTAAGTCTTAAAACTTGTAAAAAGTACAATTGAGTTTTAAAACTTATCAAATTGATGAAACCAAGTCCTTCCCGTTAATTTCGTCTAACTTGTCTAATGAAAAATGCCAACGTGATTTTCTTTTTTAAATGACGACGTGGCTAAAATGACTTCTTTTTGGTCCAAATTAAATATTTTGTATGATTTTTATTTAAACTAATTTACAAAATAATCTAAAAATGAAAAGGGGAAAAAAAAAAAAGCTCACCGAAAAGGGCCAGCGATGGTGGGAAAGTGGTCGGCAGGGTCGTTGGGCCTTGAATAGGGGCGTGTTGGGGCTGTTTGGGCCCTTGTCCAAAGTTCGGGAGAAGAGGAAGAATTGCAGGTTCGAGAAGGACCATCCGATACAAGTCGCGAAAGGGTAACACTAAGACCGACATCGAATCAAGGGAGGGTTCGTGAAGCTCCCCAACATCGGGGCGGTGGCCGGCACATGTTCGGGTTCGGTCGTGCCTTCTTCTGAGAAATTTTGGAGCTATTTCTTTGTAAGTTCTGTGCTGCTACTTCTCTCTTCTAGCGTGTTGTCTGTTTTTGTATATAGTAGGAGAGTTAGCATTTGACCCTTAGATCTCTCTGGTCAAGGCCCGACAACACCGAGACCCACTTCACCACCATCGTTATCCCTTTTCAGCGATGGTGGGGGCGGCAAGGGCTGAAGCCTTACACTAGTTCTAGTTATGGTTTGCTGCTTTTGGATTTTTTCCCCCTTCATAGCTTACCTTATTTTTTAATTAATTTAAATAAATAATTAAAAAATATAATTTTAAAAACAATAATTGGGAAAATCGTTTTAGCTAGGTTATCGCTATGTAAAAAAGAGAAAATATTAAAAAAATTGCCACATTAACTTTTTTTCGCTAGCAGCTGAATGGAATCGACGAAATGGGCTCATTCCACCAATTTGACAACTGTTATGACTCAGTTGCACTTTTTGATAATTTAGGATCCAACTGCAATTTTCGTAACAAGTTTTAGAACTTCTAGTGAAATATATTCCAAAAAATAAAGGATTTTCTTGTTTAACGTGGAGTTTTAGATGCATTAGTTTTGTTACCGGCATGGCACAATTTAACAAGTGAGTGCTAATCATACTCTACAAACGAGTGGCGGGGAGGTTGACTCACCTATAGTGATTGTTGAGAATTATTTCACTTTGCTCAGGGCAGGTTTTATGTTCTCATTGATCTCTTTCACCTATAATTTAAGCTTTTAGAACAGTAGTTAGACATAAGCCAACACTATATCGAATTGATGTTGTCCCCTTCTCAAATGTGCGTACACCCCCATTAAAATTCCACGCTTTGTCGTGAGATAGGGTGTTGAAATGTTGTCCCACATTGCTTGATAACACATTTTATATGCTCTTTATTATGTGATCTTTATTTACCTATCAATTTTCAACTTTCGGTTTGAACTTTCTAACAATGATTAGATTCAAATATGGGATGTTGGGCTACCTATATACCTCTCGATCTCACATCCCTTAGATATGACGTGTGTTGTTATAGATAGAATCACGAGAGAACTTAAAACTAGGCACAGCAATTTTTCAAGCCTCGTGAGTGCAAACGAGCTCAATTAGAGCAGATATTTCTTGCCAAGGTGAGCTTGAACTGGGGTAGAATTTTTTTTTATAAGTGCATTGAAAGTTCTAAAATTTTTGTTGCAAAATAATTGAGTCCCAAAACTTTCAAAAGCCACAATCAAGCATTTTTCGATAATTTTTTAGGACTTAATTGCACTTTAGAAATTTTTTGAACTCAATGAACTTTTGTGACAAGTTTTAGGACTTTTAGCGCACTTATCTAATTTTTTTTATTGGTAGATTTCCTGTAGAGATGTATGTTAACGTTTTTGATTTTTAGAACTATGTAGGGAAATAAAGATATAATATTAGTTTAGAAAAACGAACGTTATATTTGAGATGTATTTATTACGCGATACATTTCCCATTTATTTGTTTGTTTTTAGGCAAGTTTTTTAGCATCTCTTTTTTGACCTTTTCCTCGAGACTTTCAATGCCCGAAATCGGATTCTTGTAGATTGTTAAGCATCTCAAATTTTTTTTCCCCGGATCTAGCAATAGTCGCATCCAAAATCCAATAAAATTCACTTCCCTTGTAAAATAAGTATACATATTTATGGAGAAATTACAGTGCGTTGTGGCCTTCATTGCAAGACATCTGCGGACGCACAAACCCACCCTTCAACACGATAAACTTTTATCTTAGAAATCAATTTCTGATCAGAATTGATTTCTCTACTTTTGAAGGAAATATTTTTTTTTTTACTTCTTCAAGTGGCTCTAAGCCTATTTTTGAAGTAAATGCTTCAAATTAAAAATAAAATTGCCAACCAAACGAATTTCCGTTTTAGAAGTTACGCTACCAAATAAATTTCTGTTTTAGAAGTTATGCTAACAAATAAATTTCTATTTAGAAGTGTTGTCACACGCACCCTCCTATTCATGTAGTTTTCGACAAAATACACACACATGAATGCCCGTTCACACGCTTGTACATGGTAGACCTCAGCATTATTCTCCCTCACCATTCTAAAAGGATTGCTCCCTGAAAAATTAAAAAGTGTTTTTAATTTTTGAAAATATTACTCTAACCTCTGGAATCGCAAGAGAAGCTATCACTATTCCAGCAAATCTAGAGTATGATAGGAACCCATGGAAATAAGCAACTCAAAGTTTTTATATGTCTGCCCATTAAATGGCGCAATGGTTAAAAATACAACTGAAAATTATGGCAATAATAAACGAAATTACACTTATGATTGTACCACAATTACGATTCATTTTCGTAGTCGGTAAATCTCACTCGATTTCGCAAACTTTTGTTTTCGAAAGAAAGAAGAGAAAGAAGAATAGGAGGAGTCGGTAGCGGGGCTTTTTTTGTTTTGGGGGGGGGGTGGCGCTAAAGCCTACACAAGCCTAGTAGAGTCGCGCGCTCTAAAACGTGTTGTCGTTTAGAGGCATTATCCTATACGCCGTGCCCCATGTCCGAAATCTGACGTGGACGCCGCTCATTGGCTCAATCGAACGCCCTTTTTGGTCCCCTCCCATCCTCGAGCTCCCGGGGGGTGCAAACTACATTTTGCCGCCCCGGACGCCCAATGAATCTGCGCCACGTGTCGACCTCTGCACTCAACGAATGGATCCCGAACTCCCTTCTGGTGGCGGCCCTCCCCCGGACGACAATAATGTTGGTGGGGGCCCCGCATTCCCCTCCACCGAGTTGGAAGCTCCCCTCGAAACCGCAAGTGAATACCAGCCGTTGATGCGGACCCGAGTCTTTTCGGCGGATGTATCCGGAGCGGTTGGATCGGAGGGAGTACCGAATCGCCCTCCATGATGTGATCATTACCGAACCCCAAATTTAATTAAGGACATCATTATCTCTGGTTAGTAGTTATTAATTAAAGGGGCACAGTACATGGGAATGAAGGTGGGATTTCTGATCCAAATTTTTCGTTACCATGAAACGGTACGGATCGCTGATGAGATTGGGGTTGACTCCGTGCTCGACTCCATCATTGCTGGTGTCCTTTTTTACTTTTTTTTGGGAGCAAGTAGTACATGTTTCAGAAAAATTTTGTTGGAATAATTTAGTACGCTTTGTTTTTTTTTTTTGAAATCAACGAATTGAAAATACTGTTTTCCTCTAATGTCGGGTCGAATTGTGTGACGGGATTATGGTGCGGTGCGTTCGACATGAGTTGCCATCGCGGGCCTCTGGACGCACATGAACAAAATGGCTTCGAGACTCCGAACAGCAGCTGCGGATAAGGTTTTGATGTGGCTATTGAATTTGAAGTCTAGCCGCCCGTTTCAGGTTCAATCCAAGGTTGGACCAACTCGTAAATTCGTGCCCATGATCGCCTCTATCACCTACGGTCTCTTCCCTTGGGGGGGGGGAAGAGGCCCTTTATCAACTTAATTATATGGCTAAGTAGCAGTTCTTTCTCTCATCCGATGTGAGGCCTTTGGCCATTGCAAATAATCTGACTATAGTTCCGCATGTTGCTTATGTTTGCACATACTCACACCGATTTTTGATACGGCCACTCCCTATCACACTCACATCATCTTTTTAACCCAATGTATAAAGTACATGCTACTGGAGTAGCCCTAAAGATTTGCGAGAGATAGTGTTTTAAAGTTTGATCAATTAAAGATTTACGTTAAAAAGTATGATTTAGCACCGAACGATATGAACGATCTCTTTAGGTTCGGAGACGGTCCACTCGTTAGATTAGATAGATCTGGTAAAACAAAAAAAAATTGCAAAATGGGTCCGTGCAATATTTAAATGGAGGAGGAGGAGAAGAAGGTGATAGAACGGAGAGCGTGATTAAAATAAGAGGGAACTTTTCACAAAGTGCAGTATCCATCCCATCCCCCCCCAATCACGACTCACCACCACCTTCAGCATTTACCATTAGCATTACCCTCTCTCTCTCTCTCTCTCTCTCGCTCAGATGTTGATGTTGGCAGAATTTTCAGATTCATCCCCTGAAGCTAGCAAAAGCTTTGCTTTTCAGCTCAGTATTATTATAGTTTGACACACATCGCTTCGCTTCGCTGGTCTCTTTCTTCTCTTTTCCCTTGTTGCTCGGTCCTCAAGGGAAAGGAAGGAAGGAAGGAAGGAACCCATGATCTCCTTCCCAGCTCGTCTCTCTCCCTGCTCTCTTCCTCGTCAAGAACCTGACTTTCCCTCTCAAACTTCTCCTTTGCGCTGGAAGTTTGTTTGTGGGTTCGTCTCTTGGAGCACCGAGTCCCCCGTCAGCGAAGAGTTCGTGACGTCTGATATGAGCCTCTCTCTGCATAAATTTTCTGGTTCCGTTTCTGGGTCTCTGCTTCTTCTTCTTCTTCTTCTTCTTCTTCTTCTTCTTCTTTTTGATGTGTTGCATTCTCGTTCCTTCCTGTGTGGATGGCTCATTGGGTTTAGATCTCGAGGGTCGTTGTAAAGCTTCCTGTTCAAATTTTCAGATTATTTGTGATTTGTTGCTTATATTTTGAGAGGGTGTCTTGTGGTGTCGGGAAAAAAGTCGGTTCTTTATGAGATTCCTAAGGCTCTGGTTGCACAGAGGAAAAGGAGTATTCTGATTCCTTTCAAGACGCTGGTGATTTAACACGGATGCTTCCGTGGTGAACCCATAGCTCTCCGCATTTCTCGTTTGAGCACACCCTTTCTTTGTTCTCTGTCTCTCTCGCACTCTGTCTCGCCATCGAAATTGAAAAGCCGCCTCTCTTTTTTTTTTTTCAAGAAGATCAAGAATTTGATCGCCCTTCAGCATCCGACTTAAGTTTAGTCTGAACGAGGAGTTGTGTGATTCCCCTGCGATGAAGTGGGAAATGGAAGTTCTCTCGCCCTCACCATACGCGTCGAATGCGAATTGGTTTCTCGACGAGGGAAGGACCGCGAAATGGACCCCTGCAGAGAACAAAATGTTTGAAAAAGCGCTGGCGGTGCACGATAAGGGACACGCCGGATCGGTGGCATAGGGTCGCCTCGATGATCCCTGGGAAGACGGTGGAAGATGTTATCAAGCACTATGAGGATTGGAAGTTGATGTGAGCAATATAGAAGCAGGGCTTATCCCTATCCCTGGCTATAGCACTACATCGCCCTTCACATTGGAGTGGGTAAATGGCCATGGATATGAGGGGTTCAAACAGTCTTATGGGCTTGGTGGGAAGCGATCGTCATCGATTCGGCCTCCCGAACAAGAGAGAAAGAAAGGGTTCCCTGGACAGAGGAAGAGCACAAGTAAGATAAGATGTTTTTCATTGCACTTGCTTTGAGTCGATCTCAATGATTTCATTCACTGTGTGCTGGATGAGCTTAATTTGTCCGTACTAGAAGCAGGATGAACAAGGCTAAGTGATCTAAGAATAGAACAAGGCTTGTCCTATACTTTTGAAGGACCTTAATCTTGCAAATTCAATGGCTTTTTAGACGAGGGCAGTTGGTGGTTGCTTAAATTTAGTGCTTGATATAACGTTTATGTATACTTATTGGACCTATTATGCAAATTTCTCTCCAGGCTCTTTTTGATGGGTCTGAAGAAATACGGGAAAGGTGATTGAGAAACATTTCCAGGAACTTCGTGATCACAAGAACACCGACGCAAGTAGCTAGCCACGCACAGAAATACTTCATCAGGCAATTATCAGGTGGAAAAGATAAGAGAAGAGCCAGTATCCACGATATCACAACTGTGAATCTCACAGAGACTAGAACTCCTTCGCCAGATGATAAAAGGCTGCCTTCGCCAGATCAGTCATCCATGGTGGCTCGGCAACCGACTCCCATTGCAGCACCCAGGACTCCTTTTCTCTGGAATCAGCCAAACAATGGAGGGCCCATGACCTTCCATGCGACACAAGGGGATGTGTCCATTTGCCCACATTTCGGTGTGAACTCTTTCGGGCTTAAATTTCAAGGGCACAATACTCACAGAGGGACTTTCGTCAATGTTCAGAACCCAGTTTTTCATATGCAAGCTGGACATAGTTATCCTCACGGATGAGATCGCAGCTTCATCCCTGTTTCCCCAAGCTCGAAGCATCTTTTGATTCTATCCTTTCAAGTTTAGTGGTGTAGCTGTGGTTGTGCTTTTGTCATGGTTCTGTGAATATGTTTACTAGAGAATTTGACTTAGTTCATCATCAGTATCTAAACCGAGGACACAGGAGGACAAGATTGTGTTTCTTTTGGAAGCCATAAATCTAGTGTATAGATTCTCAGAGCTGGATTTTTTTTCCTTTAGTGAGAATCTCGACCTTTGCTCGAGTACTCTGGTGTTCTGCCTCTGCCAGCAAAGTTCTACATCGAAAAAGCTGCGGAAGAATATGAAGAGGGCAGTATCAATAGGCGTACATGTGGCCTCTCATTTGACTGAATGATCTAATTTATCATTTTATGAGCCCACATTGCTTTACACCCAGCAAAGTTCGTTCCTTCTGGTATTCTCTTTATTGGTACCTCGAGTTTTCCCTGTCAAGTTGAGATCTCGATTCTGGATAATGGATGCATCCTGAGAATGGTATCCAAGGCGACTTCAATGGAATATGGAATAAAGGCACTGGCCTAAGTAAGCATATTCAATCCCAAGTTGAAGGCTTTGCTTTAAAACACGAGTCTCGTGGCTTGGTGCAAAGAAAGAATGTGTCAAAGAAAGGGGTTTGCTTTGTTTTGTTTTTGTGTGCAGGAATGAGTTCGTTGGGGACCGATTTGCTCGGCCATTGGAGTTCTTCGCCTTTTGATCTCATGTAATCTTGAAAACAGGGAATATCAATAACTGAATTCACTTTCAGATTTGATTGAAGCACTTTTTTTTTTCCCAATGTTTATCGTTTGCTTTATGAATTTGAAGCAAATGGCCGGAATGAAATTTCACAATTTAAGTATCGAACCGAACTGGAATTTGCAGCTGTACCTTGATTTGATCCTCTGCCTCCAATAGAATCATGAAATTTGCTTCTTCTGAAAACTTGGTAACGACGAGACGAGACTCTGCTTTACATGCTGAATTCCTGAGCGAAGTTTATAGAAGAGCAGTTGCACAAAATTGCCACATGGTCGCGCGTTGGTTGCCTACATTCCTCCTTTTCTTCCAAGTTCTTTTAGACTGTTTAGCTACTCCGAATGAAATAACAGCAAAAGAAAGGCCCTACCAGACTTGACTGGACCATCAAACACTTTCAAGTTGAAGCTGACTCGTCATCCCACTAACTGAGGCATCATATGCTTCAAGCCCCGCTTTCTCCATGAGATCTTTCTCAAGAGATCCTGCTCTTAATGAGAAAAAGAAGATATTCTCCTAGGACTCTGTTTTGAATAATTAGAGTTAGAGACATGCCCTTTGAAAAGTTAAAAAGATTCAATTCAGATCACAGTATTCTCAATAATGTCAAACTTGTGGTTTATTCTTTTGCCACAACAACAGCTCCTAATATTCCTTCCTCCACGATTTGACCATCAATGGTGGCAAGATCATTCCGAGGGTGTATGAGAACCCGTTTCTGTCAAGTCCACCGAATCATCATACACGGGCGGGTTCTAACTGTACGGCGCCAATGGGGTGGCAATCATTGACAAGGTCTCACTGTTCTGTGAATGAGAAGCTCTTGACCTGTGACTCTTCAATGGAGACAGACTCATGTAGCCTTTTTCGTTAGGTGGAGGAAAGGGTGCTTTTATCTTTTCTTAATCAGTGTGGTTTGGAATTCTTTTAGTTGCTGATGGGGTTTGAGATTCTCCTTTCAGTGGATAAATTCCATTGACCTGAATTTTCTTTTCCAAAGCTGTCTTAGTGCAAGGATCTATATTCTAATCGAGCACTATGTTGAACTAATAATTTAGTTAATAACCTAACCAGACGAAAAAAACAATGGACTGTTCGCTGCCAACTCCAAGTTGAGCTCAGCCGACAGCGGTCGAGCACCGTCAACTGCTCTGGTCCTCCATTGCGCATGCGTTTGTACGGACCCGAACACTCCAAACGCTATGTTAAACTAGGAGAAATAACAAAGACTCCCGCCGAGCGAGGCAAGGTTGCGTACATATTCAGAGACCCTCCATTGTTCACTCTCGTTATTTCTTCTTACCAGGCCTATTTCAGGGCTGCCTGTTTTGATAGTACCTAACAAATGATGAGACTTAAAAGCGAAAAATGTCCTCCATTGATTGTGGGGACTGTTTCCTTGCCCATTCTGTTTTGGTTTCCGCCTTTCCTCTTAGCCTTTTGTGCATGTGTTTTCTGGTGTATTAGGTTGGAGTTGGGAGCTGTTTCTGATCGAGAGCAGAGAAAAAAGGATGGAAGATGACAAACGGTACAGAGCCACCAGGGCCATCCCTTAGGCTCTTTTCTTTTGTTGCTTTGCTCATAGTGTTTGCTGGAGCATCCGTGTGGTAGCAATTATCACAAGAACAGCTGCTAAAACAGCGCCCTTGTCCCGCGCACGGTCTGTCCCGCGAGCGCCACTTCAGGAAAATTGATTCTCGAGGAAACATGAATAAACAGCCTTCCCGAATTTAGCTTTTAGACGGTGCATGACAAAAGAAATCACCCTCTCTTTTCAAAAGGCAAAGCTTTCTAATGTGCAAGTTGCATGTGCAGGCATCTTCGGCCACTTTATCCTTGTTACATCCAGATTCAATAATGTCAGAATTTTCGCACTTTCGGTCCATGTCGTTTTGTCTACTTCCGATAAGTATTCCATATTGTTTTTTCTACTTCCGATAAGAAATTCCGATTCTTTCCCTTCAATTTACCAGCAAAGTTGGTCTTAGAGAAACATGGTTGCTCATGCTTTAATTAATTGGGCCTCTTCATATTGATTACACTGGAACGATGAGGAATGATCCACCTACTTCTAAGACTATTTTCATCGGAGCTTTGCAAACAAGTCTGCATAACATGTTCTTGACTCTCGTTGAAATCTGGTTCCCCTGTTCTTAATTTATGCGTTCGGCAGATGACAGATACATAAGTTACTCTTCCAACGTGTACAAAATGAAGTGGACCATTTTGCGATGAGAGGAGTTTTGAATCTAACTTATAACTTAGTGTAAGCGATTAAATGTAAACTTCATACAGAAATTCATCATCAAAAGGGATCTTTGATCTTCATGATTTTCACTATCAATAAGGATGAAGACGTACCTTTATCCATAGCAAAGCCTTGATCCACGATCGTTGTTGCAAAAATCGGAAACGAAGAAGACTCCGATTTCTCTCCCTTAACCCTTTGTTATCTTCAAAGTTGCTTTTGATAGAGAGAGATAACAATACGATACTTTCTTGCGTCTGTTCGTTAGAGCGTGGAGAGAGGACTAGACTTCTTTTAACTTATCAAGAGGTGGCTCTTCAAGAAGTGCGTTTCATCAAAGCACTTAATTGCACCCTTTCATAACCAACGGATTTTAGCATGAATTAATTATTAAATCACCAGTAATAATATCATGTGGGTCATATTATTCTTACATTCTCCCACTTGACCCATATGATATTCCTTTCATGATTTAATAAGGACCATAATGTGCACAATAACATTACGCTAAAACCTTCTTAAATTGGCTATCACATAATAATCATAATTAAGTAAAGAAAATTAATGCGAGTCATAGAAGTTGTATGTCATTAATCAACACAATCCCTTCTATGCACTACAACTATAGCTCTCTACTCATCATGATCCATCAATAAGAAATATAATATTGGTCGAACTATCATGTCTTTGTTAGAGACTATCGTATCAAACATTCATCTACTTCCATCATGTATACTAAGTAAAAAACATGACATATCAGAGACACATAAATAAGCTCGAAGTGTCAAATGTATAACATTAATTGAGCAATAATATAATATCATTAATGACATCTAGTAATACCCATCCTTTCAAAATGTTCATTAAATATTTTGGGCAGCAGTTCTTTTGTTAATGGATCTGCAATCATAAGATTGGTGCTAATATACTCAATTGAGCCTCTGTGTTTTAGAACTTCTTCTTTAACGAGCATGTATTTAATTTCCATAAGTTTAGCATCCTTAGAATACTTATCGTTCTTAATGAAGAAAGCTGCTGCATAATTATTATAATAAATTTTCAGTAGCTTGACTATAATGTCGGCAATCAAAAGCCTTGAAATAAGTTCCGCAGTCGTAATCCATGAACAGTGGCCTCAAAGCATGCCACAAACTCATCTTCCATAATGAATGCAATAAGTCTGAATCTGAATATCTAATCACTTTAAGATGATTAGATCTTTTATAAGTAAGTAGATGATTATTAGTTCCTTGCAAGTTTGGTCATGCATTAAGATCCCAACAACATATGCATAAAGAAAACTTTTCATTTGCTCTTGTTCCAATTGACTTTTAGACATTGCATAAGGCTATATTTGTCCCTATTCTGAATTGGAACTATTTTGTTGAACATTTTTTCATATTAAATCTCTCTAGAATTTTATTAATATAGGCTTTTTTAGACAACACTAACAATCCTTGTGATCTATCATGGAATATTTCTATTCATATCACTTACGTTGCCTCGCATGTATCTTTCATTTCAAAATTCTTAGAGAGAAATTTCTTCCTTTTATGTAACAAACCAAGGTCATCAGTAGCAAGCAAAATGCCATCAACATACAGAACTAGAAAAATAAACATGTTCCCACTAACCTTCATATATATACACCGATCGATAGTGTCTTCCTTAAACCCAAAAGAGGTTATAGCACCAATACCACGTGTCACATTTGGTCTTAAAGACCTGACTTTTTACATCCTCTAGACAATTCAATAAGATCCCAGACTTGATTCTAACGCATTGATTTTAACTCTCTCTCTCTCTCTCTTTTTATGACATCAAACCACTTTGTAGAATTACAGCAATCCATGGGACTGTGAAAATGAATCTGGATCATTACCAATTCCTAAGTCAATTTCTAACTCTAGTGGATAAACCACATAATCATTAGAAATAGCTAACTTGATATTTCTTTGAGATCTTCTTAATAGTATTTCTTGTGGCTCAACTACTATAGGTTCATTGTCGACATATTCATTATTGAGTGTTTGATCATTTATTTGTTGTTCTTGATTATTGTTTAAATGAACAATAATATCAGGAGCAACAACTTTACAAGTTTTGGATAAAGGAACCTCCACCCTAACTTCTTGAATGCAAGCATCATGCATTCTTTCACTCCCATTGATGTCGCCATTCTCAATGAACCTAGCGTTTCTAGATTCAATAATTCTCGTACTATGATTCAAATAGTAAAATCTATAACCTATTGGATTTTTCTGCATAACCAATGAAATAACCGCCAATCGTTCTAAAATCCAATTTTCTTTTCATGTGAATTGTAAATATGCATTTTTGTTAGACAATCCCAAACATGTAGGTGTCATAAATTACCATCCACAATTCCAAGGGAGTCATTGGGACTGCCTTACTAGGAACCCTATTTAATAAGTATATAGAAGCCTTTAATGATGCATACATCCACAAAGATGATGATAAATATGAATAGCTCATCATACTCCTAACCACTTCTATTAGAGTATGATTACGCTTTTTTGCTACACAATTTTGTTGTGGTGTTTCTGGCATTGTATATTGACCACAAATACTATGTCTTTCGAGGAATTTAGCAATTGAACCTAGAGATTGTCTCAATTCATTATACTTTCCATAAAATTCACCATCTCTATCCGACTTTACTATTTTCACCTTTTATCTAATTGCCTCTCAACCTTTTTAATTACACCTCAAGTGCATTCACTGATTGAGATTTATCATGCAATAGACAAACGTAACCCTAATGTGAAAAATCATCATAATGGTGATAAAATAAATTTCACTTTACAAAGTATGGAACATCAAAGAACTACATATATCCGTGTGCATAATTTCAAGAAGCTTTCTGCTTCTTGTGGCACCTTTCTTAGTGTGTTTTGTTTATTCAACTTTAATACAATCAATACATACTCTAAGTTCAGTAAAATCCAAATTCGGAAGAATTTCATTCTTCACTATTTTTGCATTCTTTCTTTGGATATTGACCCCAAATTTTATGCCACATGTATGTAGAATTCTCATCCACTAAATTGTATTTAGTGCCAACGTTATGATGTAAGGTTTTTAGGGTCTCAGTAAAAGCATTATCAAGTTTAAACTTATAAAGACCATCACATAAAATTTCAATTCCAATAAGATTGTCATTCTTAAAGAAACTAAAAGATCCAATACCAAACTTAAAAAAAAATCCTGCTAAATCAAGTTTTGGCAAAGATACTATATTGCGGGAAAATGTGTTATATAAAGGGTTCGAAACAAATCACGTAATGCCCAGTATCTTAGACTAAACGTGAAGTGCCAATGCCTTCAACTGGAGCTTTGTTTCTATTTCCCATGAACAAATAGTTCTCATTTGGCTTTATGGTTTGGATCGTAAGTAATCCTTGCATCGTTTTGAAATATCAGTGGTAGCATTGAAATTAATCCAACAAGTATTATGAGGACCTTCAATAAAGTTTGATTCAAAGCATACTAAAGCATAAGGCTTAACTTCGTTGTTGAATCAAGCTTTAGGCTTTAGACAATCTTTCTTCAAGTGTCCAATTTTATTGCAAAGGGACACTTAAAAAGATTGTCTTTTTTCTTGTGGATTGAAGCCGTAGAAGAATCATTCAAGTTGTATAATCCTTTCTTCTTGTGCTTTCCACCATTTCTTGCAAAATTCTTTTAGCTTCTTGATCACTTGAGTGATGAACAAAATGAGCCTTTTTTATTCTTTATCCTTGTTTCCTCTTGAACGAGCATACTGGCCAATTCATTTAAATTACACTTTTCCTTTATAGCGTTATAATTTATCTGAAATGGTCCATATCATTCATGAGACAAGGAAGTAAGTATGAAATGTACTAAAAGTACTCATCCAAGTTCATTCCCAAAGTCCTTAACTTTGCTGTTAAGTTTGTCATCTCAAGTATATGCTCATGCATGGTACATGTAACATCATATTTCATAGTGGTCAAAATGCTCATTAATGTACCAACAAGAGGCTTATCCACATTTTGAGGATGTTCTTCCACAAATTATATAAATTCCTTAGTACCGTCAATTTTAAGAAGATATATCTTTAAGTTGTTCGCTATTATCATTCACATGAACATTAAGCTTAGTCTATTCAATCTTTCCCAAGCTTAATGGAAAGACATTTCATTATCCCTACTTTCATCAGTAATAGAAGCTGGTTTTCTCAACTTGAAGTGCTAAATCAAGATCCAAGGAACTTAAGTGAAACTGGACTTGTTGACACTATCAAAGAAATTCATTCCATTGAATAATGGAACAAACGAAGCATGCGAATGAAGAGAAACAGATATAGATACTCAAGTATGCATGAAAATACTCATATATTAATGCTTTGAGAACATCACGACATTAGATTCAAATTAAACAATACATGTATATCATAGTTCTCTTTCGGGCGATCCTAGGATACAGGAACATACTAACCATAATGATGCTAGTAACTTTTATTTGGCGTTTACTAATATAGCTCATTAAAATTTATTTGCTATCTTTGGACATACAAACAAATTTAACAAGACATATAAATCACCAACCATTACATTCACGAATTATAAGAAATTGATTAACCTTTGGGTTAATCACGAAGTTCTTATAATAAATTAACTTCAATTTATCAATGACATCAATAAACATATCTAACATATCAATTTCAATCATAGCATCAATTAATCATAGATAATTGAATAAAACACAATGAATTCCAAAAACTCACGAAACTTAAGGTTCGCCACTTTGGTGACTAACAAACCATCAATTTCCCAAGTTTTATTACATTCATGTGTCCAAGGGCAAAATGGTAATTTATCATAAATTGCCCAAAAGCATTAGGGGCAAAATAGTAATTTTATTTTTATCACAAGAAGATAAAATAGGGCAAAATCAAGGGCAAAACTATAAATTTTTCAAAAAGGACAAAACATGGAAAAAGACAAAAATAGAGAAAAAGACAAACAAAAATGGCAGAATTGTAAATTCCAGACCCCAAGAGCGTGCGCAGCACATGCCTGAGCTGCACCTCAGTGTACATGCCTGCACCCTTCCCCTTCGCGTGATTTTCCTTTCTTCTTTGCACCTGTTCGTGTTTCCTTAGTCGAATTCCGCTGTGACTATCGCCATTGGGTCTCCTTTGATAGCCCCTGTCAGACCAAAGTAAAACATGGGTTTTGAAGACCTCATCAATGTGACTACATAGGTCCAAGGGATTGCGAAAATGACCAATAAATTGGCCGGAATCAAGCAAAAATCAATCGTGCATAAACCCTAAGCACCGAAATTTCTTCCAGTTAATTTACCTCCGATGATCACCAAAATGCCGAACAAGCTTACGGCTTTTGTTGCCCATTGTGATGTGACTCTACTGGATGAATTTCAGGTGGTGGGTGGCCGGAATCAGCATTTTCTTTTCGTGACCCGAAATTGCCCGATATCGCAAAACGTTTTAAAACCCCAGAAAATTCATCCATAAATAAAAACACCAACGTGAATCCATCATGCCCCACAATTTTATCAAAGCCACGAAAATTCATCAAGCCTTGATCCATAAGTACATAAACTTCATATAGGCATATTATCGAAAAATCACGAGATCATAAACCATAAGCTCTAATACCAACTATAAGCGATTAAATGTAAACTTCATACCGAAATTCATCATCAAAAGGAATCGTTGATCTTCATGATCTTCATGATGAAAAAGGATGAAGACGTACCTTTATCCATAGCGAAGCCTTGATCCACAATTGTTGTTGCAAAAATCAAAGACGAAGAAGATTCCAATTCCTCTCTGTTCACCCTTTGTTATCTTTAACGTTGTTTCTGATGGAGAGAGTCAACAATACGTTACTGTTTTACGTGTGTTCGTTAGAGAGTGGAGAGAAGACTAGACTTCTTTTAATGTTATCAAGAAGTGCCTTTTCAAGAGATGCATTCCATCAAAACACTTAATTGCACCCTTCCATAACCAACGGATTTTAGCATTAATTAATTATTAAATCCTCAATACTAATATCACGCGGGTCACATTATTCTTACACTTAGAAGCAAGCATTCAATGAGATGAGGCGGACGATGCTTCTCTGGCCCCGTGGAGATCAGATAAAGCAGAAGATGCAGTAAAAGGCTCAGTTATACACCAATTGCGGATGCCATTTAAGCTCTAGAAAAAGGATTTTGCACCTTGTAGTTTTATAGGACGTTAGCGCAGCGAGATGGAAATATGACACCACTTGCCAAGGAAAAGATGCAAATTTGGAAGATTGATCCACGATCATTGGATCGTACACCTTTTCCAACCCTACTGCTAGATCGACCAAGAGACATTTACTTAGCAGGGCCTTAGCGTCTACGTTTATCAGATATGGGAAATGTCGGGCGATTTTCTTTGTCGATATGATCTGATTAATGGACAGCGAAAATGGTATCTGCGACAACTAAAACAAACCAACCAAGTTGTACGGAAGGGAAACAGTTTGTCTTCAAAATAAGAGCCATGTTGGTCACTATTCTCAGCATCTGAGCTGATCAAAGCTGTTCAAGGCGACGATTCAGAATGCAGTTTTTGTACTTGGTAGGAAATGCCAGCGGTACAAGTCTTGTCAAGCTCAAGAAGGTGCAAGACAAATTCACTGAACAGCGTCCTAGTTGTTTAAGGATGAATGGACTGGATGTGTTTCATTGCGTCCAGCAAAACCCAAGTCATACCATAAGGAACTCATGTTGAAAGGACTATTCCTACATTTACATGGAGATTGATCCGGAATTAGTTCCATGAGCTTCGCTATGTCGATGAAAAGAACATCACAGTTGTATACACAGCCCGACGCCTTCGAATTTTTCTTATAAGCAACATCTTGTATTTGTCTATCTTGTTCTTTCCCTACTCTAACTAATCTCTTGGCACCACGCCTAGCGCACGGTGCCAGAAATTTTAGATACCGTTCCACTTCTAAATCCATAAGGACATAGAGAATCAATCAAGTGACCGGTCTAAGAACACTGGAGTTCTTTTGGGTGATCGGCCAGTTCATGTCCCGCAGAACTTGTTTCGGTCGGTCGGGAGATGCCTTCAGCATCGGCAGATCTTGACCGCCATTGAGAAGGATGGTGATGCGCCGTTCAACTGACCCCGCAAAATTTTTCATACTTCGTGTTGGTGCTGGGATTTTGTTCCTCAAGCATTCACGCATGTATCTTTGCACTAGTGCTAAACGTAGAGGTCTTGGTCCTGAAGAGAATCCTTTAACTTTCTCCGCTGGTTTTCAACTTCCCTACTTCCTTTCTGCTTTCACCGGCGTCCATCTCCCGTCGTGTGGCATTGGCTTCTCCAGTAAACTTCCCAAGAGGATTCACCGATTCCTGTTTCACGTAAGCGATATATCTGTATGTCAGAGTTTCCCGACAGGTACACCTGAATACATGAAAAAGAAAAGCATCTGAACGGATTCTCAGGTCATATTAGAGTTTAGGAACTACCTCCTGTATCACTTTAGTGTCGGACTAGTTTCCCTATTGGACTTCCGGTCTATTTTGACAACCAAAACTTTAGAACTTTGAAGATAATTTGAACATTTTCTGGACTACCGTGTTGTCAACCCGGACGAAGAAATTGTGGTCGTGGATAATAGAAATCATGCATTTTCTTACGCCAACAATATCTACCATTGGTTCAAACAGTCTTCACAGTTTAGGAACTTAATTACCTGAATATGTTGTTTTTGGAACAACACTATTTCTTATGCCACAATCAAATAAAACCACTGACCTCTTCCTTCTGGGATTGTGTCTCTTCAGCTTGATGGGGCACCAAATTATAGGCCGATGGTGTTGATTCTAAGTGTTTAGCTTCCGGTGGATGGTCAGACCCCATTTTATGGTTGTTATTATCAGAATCCGATATATATGAACCTTCTGTTGGTATGGTGACTTTCGGGCATGTGGTTGTGAAAACTCCATCTGCTGAATCTTCGGCTTGATGGTGCACCAAACTATGCGCCGCTGGTGTTAATTCTAGGTCTTTAGCTTCTGGTGGATGATCAGACCCCATTTTATGGTTGTCGTCATCAGAATCCGATATATCTGGACCTTCTATGGGTAATGTGACAGTCGTAAAAACTCCATCAGCTGAATCTTCTTTACACAATTCTACAAGGGAAATAGATGATCCAAATGGATCCTTTGAGTTCTTGTTTGCTTTGACATTATTTATGTCGCCCTTTGGTTCATCTTCCTCTACTCCGGTTAGGTGGGACAAGGCTCCCCATATTTGTTCACTAACGAGAGTAACCTCCTTTCCGACATCTTCAGAGTTAGTGGAGCACTCGAGCTCAGAAGGCGAAGTAGTGTAATCTACGGTCCGAGGGGAACCGGATTCGGAGACCTCCACTTGCATGTCGGAAGCTATGGAGTATGTGGAGGAATGGCCCGTCCGCTTCTCTAGTTCGTCCATAGCAAGTGGACTAGACAAATCTCCATCCGTTGCTATGCCATTAGGTACTGAATATTCAGAGGTCTTGGGCACAGAGATGCTTGCCATATCAGGAAATTCTGAACTGATCAGAACTTCATTCCCATCCTCACTTGTTGCCTGTCCATCATCGTCCGATGTCGATACAGAGCTCTGGTCACCTCCTTCTTCGTCAATAGAATCTGAATTTGTGTGGTTTTCATCTTTAAACACCTTCAGCTTGATATCCTCAGCGCCTTCCTGCTTATCTTCAAGACTACCTCCCCCGCCATAGTCATTTTCGTGTTTAGTTTCATGTTCAGGCTGGCTAGAACCCATGCCATAGTCTCTGCGGTACAGAATTTGTTCCACTAATTTGTCATGATCTCCCTTAGCTGCAAACAGGAAAAAGACTCCTATTAATTACCGAGAGTAACAGTAGATCAAACGAACACACAATGACAATTATTAGAAGTGGTCTGACCTGAGAACCTTCTGAATCTGGAGAATCGTGGCTCTCTCAGGGCCCTGTTCTCTGTGACAGAACAAGGATCCGCATTCCTGAGATCTTGATCTAGGCTAGTGTCTACTGAGAAAGAGTGCCCCAAGAAGAAGCTCTCGTGCCTACAGAAGATGTCCTTGGGCTGACTGGCGAAAAAACTCGCTTCGGAAACCGTCCACTGTGAGATTTGGCTTCTCCTCTTGAGGGTCATAAGGAAGGTCAAAAGGGTTGCGTGCAGGTAGCAGAACCGAAGGAGCTGAGCTGGGTATCGGTGAGTCTAGAGCCTGATTCGGGCTATTAGGGGGATCAAAAGGGTTCTTCAAAATCTGAACAGGCAGAATATAACCCGCAGGGCCGATGTCCAAGTCAAGTAAATTCTCCGGGACTTTTGTCCCCATGAATTTCCTCGCCCTTCGCTTTGCGATTAGATTCTCCAATCTCCGGTTCCTTTCTAGCTCGGACAGGCCAAGGTCCATGAGATTCTTCTGATCGTCCTCTGTCCACTCCACAGCCTTGTTCCCATCCTCTTGCGCCTCTTCTTCGTCTTCGTCTTCTGCTTCTTCCATGATATCTGCCTCTAACTGGCCCGTAACGACCTTATCATACTTAGAAACTTCAATTTCGGGCTTCAGATCTCCTGACTCTGTGGTTAGCGAGTGCTCATTCACGTGTTGTAAATCTCCTCTATCTGATTCATGGGAACCGGAGCTCTCCCCTTTGTCCAAGGAACAACCATATGTAAACTAGGGTCATTCTCCTGGTCCTTTCTGTCTCCACCAATCAGACAATGATCGCAAGTTGCCGAAAAAGGTCACGTGTGTTCACTCCTTAGCACCACCACGGCGGGGGGGGGGCCGGTCCTTCAGCATCCGGGGACCTCCCTTTTTTGTCCTGTGAAGTTACGACGGTTATGTCGCATTTCAGCTTGTTGGTCACAGGCTTCTTGTATTGGCGCGTCGTACGTAGTAGTTGCCTTCCCTCGCTGAGTTTTGGCTTTACAGGCGGAACAAATGGCGGCTGATACGCTTTCTCGTCTTTTGCTTGCAATTTGGGGTATCCGGGACTTCCAATTCCATCCCTGGAAAAGTCACTCGGAACAGAGTGACGGGGGGCAAAGAAAGCTATGGGGATACTAAACACAAGAAGCTTAGAGACACGAAAAGGGAAAAACAGATACAGGAGGAGGAAGAATGAGGCTATTAGTGGAACCAAGCGGAACCAGCTTTGGGCGAATGCATAACCGGGGCCCCGCAGATACACAAGGATGCTGTGCCAAATACGTGCCAGGACCGGGTCCTTGGCTTCAAGAGCCATATCCTGTGGATGTTTTCTCTATGCAATATATTCCTCTGAGTCTTGGGCGACTTACTACACCAAAAGAGGAGTTGTAGTTTCCGGGAGGGATCGGGGACTACGGCAACGACATAATGCGAGTTTCCATCGCGAGAACGGTAATATGAAGGGTGATGGATGCACCAGAGAGGCAGGAGGAGATTGGAGGTGTTGGGATTAGTGTTGAAAAACTGGAGATGGGAGAAAGACAAAGGATGAGAGAGGGGCAAAGGCCAAACTCAGGGATATTAAGATTTACCTGGTGGCATTCCCGGTTTGACATTCCATTTTAGGGCACCATCTTTTCTCCTGTTCGGATAGTTTCTGTGAGATCCTTCATTTCAGAGAATCTTTATTTTTGTCTCCGTGCCTGTCTTGGCGAGACGTTTCATTTCATTTCAGAGAGTGCCAAAACAGGAAGAAGAAAAAAAGAAAAAAACCGAACAAGTAAACCTGTTGCATTGTGAATGCCTATGTCACTAGCACACATGAGCGCTCAATATACACCGAAATCCTAGGACGTGACCAAGGATAAGAATGATTGGAGTGACATGATCAAAGTTATAATCTCCAAAGTCATTTCATCCACAACTCTCACCCTCGCCAACCCAAGCGAGGGCAACCGGCCCTCCCCTGATCAAGCTCGAGCGGTCCTCACTAGCACAGCCCAGGCATCCCTCGCCCGAGGTAGGCAAGAGCAGCCCATGCCTAAGGCTAGCGGAGGTTGAAGCATGACGGTGGCCGGCGAGGCAAAAGAAAAAGTAAAGAAGGAAAACAAAAAATAAAAGAAAAAATAGAAAATTGAATAAGTATCAAAATACTATTAAAATTGGTGCACGTAAGTAATTTCTAGCCAAAATTAGTTGGATAACTTAATACAGAACATGAAAATGTTTAGGACTTTTTAACAAAATTAAAAGGGTTAAAAATTGATTGATGAAAAGTGTAATAGGTTTGAGTTTTTTGGATAATTTTCCCATTAAGTAAACTACCAAAGCTATAACAAATTTATTGATATTTTAATGGATTGATACGTAACGTACTTCTTCTCAATTTTATAGCTGTCGATAGTAAACTAATGATGCTATATCAACTTATCAAGGAATTAGCAAATTACCAATTTCTTTGAAAAGAAATACCAACATATATGAATTACCACATTTCAGTAAATTAGTAAGTTACCAACTTTTTTTTTCCCCAATTTTACAAGCGTGGTTAGTAAACTCCTAATAGTAATGGTATCATCCATTACCAATATCCTATAAATTAGTAAGCCGTGAACTTCTTTCAAATTTTTCAAAATAGAATTAGTTACCACTCATGTTTCTCGATTTGTTTGTTCCAAGGAAAAAGATTTCTAAAAAATTGTTCTTCGATCTTTCGTTAGTTAGATAACAAAAAACTAATCGATATACGAAAAACACATTTTTCACGATTGAACCAACGAGTTAGATGAGAAAAAATGACTTCCTCATGTCGCAAGAAAAAAATCACTTTCCCTAAACTACCCCACGAATGAAAACTCACCATTTCCCTTGAAAATAATTTCATGAAAAATATATCCCTCAAAGCTATGAGACGAAAGGCCACATATCATTTAAAAATGAAAGATGAATCGAGACTTAGAGTGTGGTGCTTTTGAGAAAAATTTCATGGTAAGGAAAAATTCCATCCCATTTTCAGGTTGGGAATTTTAAACTTAGGAAAATAATTTGCAAATATCTACACTCAGAGAAACAACACACCCTTAGAGCAAAAGATGCGTCTATCTCTGCATTAGTATATGTCTTGTCATCCTTCTGATGAAGCATAACATGCAAATCACGGGATTCGATCTTCGTATACTCGAGGTATAGTTCCTTCTCTTCCATGCTCACTGGGGAACATGCTCTCTTGACCAGTCTTGCCAGAGCTCCCTAAATATATTCGTCAAAGTTAACTATCTCCAAATAAGTAGGCATCCCGACACTCAAATGATGCATAAACATCGCAAGAAGTTGAAGAGGTCGCATTGCGATATCTTAATGAAGCCATAGCCGTTGTCTGGCTTGAGAAAAAAAAGACAGAAGGTACAGCTTATGCCCAATCTTTGAAACAGCTACTCAGAGCAGTAGCAAGCAAGACTCCTGATCAATGCAAAACTGTGCAAATGAGAGCGCTTTATATATGATACATGAAGAACCAATGCCTCTAATTCCTTGGCTAGCACCATTTCCGCACAGAGGTTTCTTACCACGGGCAAACTCGATTGTTTGTGGATTCATTTGTGACATTCCAATAAGTTAGCCAGCAGCATATCTGCAGCTGAACTTACCCAATAAGTCAGATAGTCAACTATAGTTAGTCGCACTGCTGATAGAGCTGATTTTCCCAGCAGTTAAAGAATGGGCGAATTCGAAATGAGAGAAGTCAACATTCTGCAGACCCGCTCATCTGTCGTAGCAATCATTTTGTAGGTGCAATGACGCACTTTTAACTAGCTATGATCATTGTTAACTCGGGTCCATGATGAAAAAAGGATCTAAACAAATGCAAACTATCATCAGAAAGCCCCCAGTTTCATTTTCCTATTTCCGCACTTGGTTGGAAATATAAAGGAGCGGTTTTCGAATGGAGGATTGACCACATGAACATATGCACTTCTCTATGTTAGAAAGGTGAAGGCCTAGAGCACCTGTATCTGAGACGGCAAAATTTAGACAGACACAAAGAGAACAATCGCACGCGAAAAAGAATTTATGCAGTAAAAACGTTAACTACAACACATTGATACAATTGAATATCGCAGAATCCCCTCCAAAAAGTTACCACACCTCAGCCTGATCTGCAGCATTTCAAAACGCAAAAGGTGAGAGGATCCCAATGCAGAGCATAGCTTCACGGTCATCAGGTAAGGGGAGATTAAAATGGTTGACGGGCATCAGCTCTCATCAGTTCTAACAGACTCGCCTCTGCGTGTCAGTGTTGGGTAAAGGGTAAACCAGTAGTAAGAGTGAGGGAAAAGGACAGGCACACTGTACAGAGAACACCAGAAGGGATTTATATCATTCCTTTTCACTGTCTGTGCAAACGATGCTATGTCCACAATTACTTTAATCAATCTGCTAGAATTTCCGCTGGTCACATTGATAACCCTGTCAAAAGCAATAGAATGGCGATATATACGATGGACTACAAAGGCAATGAACCAGAAGTCAGCAAGAGAAGCTTAAACGCTAGAAAAGGAAATGATTTACTTAACTTAGAACCAAAGGTACACTCTCGTGATGAAATGAATAGAATACCCAAAAGCAAAACTAAATACATAAAAATCCAAGTTTTAAGTCACAGAACGACTGTTCGTACTACAGAATTCTAAGCAATAAGCCAAAGAAGACAACCTTCCTCGACCAATCCTTTCGCTATCGCCTTCGAATCGACCCCATACCTCGCATTCAGGAAATTCACAGCCTCAGGGCTGTGAGCACCAACTTGTCCGCATTCAAGATACGAACAAATTCAGCTGTCCTGCGGGTCAAGCATCCCTTAAGAGTGCCGATGTTCCGGCTGGAGAGCTGCACGTTGGTCGCGCGACCTCCTCATCAGGAACTCCGACTTCTCCCTCTCGGACGTCCAACCCCCACCGCCCGCATCGCCCGGTGAAATCATCGTCTTCGCGCGCAGCGAAATTGTCCCGAAGTTCCTCCACGAACGTACATGCTCCAGCCGACGCTGCCAGCGCGTCCGAGATCGCGAGCCGCTTCTACTTGCGGTCGATCGGATGGACGTCCCTCTGCTTCGGGGTCGAACACGACGCCGCCAACGGGGCCGGAGGGGCGTAGTCGGGGAAACCCGGGAGGCCCCGGCACCGTCCCTCTGGGGTAGGGTTCCTGCCGCCGCCGCCGGACCTCGCCGCGAATACTCTACTGTGGTGAAGCGTGGAGGCCGTGCCCGGCGCTTGTTCTGGCTGGTCCGGTGATGAGGGGCACGGTGCAATACGACTGCGCGGTGCGTCTCCGGCGGCGCGGACCTGAGGTCAGAGGTACGTCTCGCCGACCTTGTCTCCGGAGAAGTTGAGGACTGGAGGTGGCGAGCCGGAGGTGCGGAGAGGGGTTCGAAGGAATTGGGTGCGAGAGAGCGACGGACTTTGAGGTTTGCGAGATGGAGCGGGACAGAGTGACGAGGAGAGGAAGGAGGAGAGAAGTTGGAGAAGTGAAAGTTGCATCTTGGTGAGGAGAGAGCGAGAAGAAGGGGGGAAAAACAGAGGCGAGTCTTATCTGTTCCACTCCGTTGGCGAAGGAAGAGAGTGAGCAGGGCTCAGTACCCTACGTTGTTCGTCTTCGGATTAAAAAAAACTCGTTCTTGGCATAATAAATAAAATGCACAGAATCCAATCTCATTTGAAGGTAATAAATAGGGTTGGCAAGTCGGGACCGTCTGAATCGGGACAGACCACAGATTCGAAATGCCTGGACGTCTGATTTCGTCCTAAAAATCAAGAGCTAGGATCACTCATCCATCTCGATTCTGCAAGAGAAATCGGATCAGATCGAGAACCAATACACTCTTAAATAATTAAAGCAATCAGAAAGCTTCATGGGCTAGAATTGATAGTGTCCAAAACTGCGATTAAACATTTGTGTAGCACGTGATTGATTGCAAAACTTGCAAGCGGCATTCGAACAAGTCAAGTCATTCAGTGCAATAATCCAATACTAATGCCGTCAAACCTTGATGAGAGTATACCCATGGAAGAATATTAATTGCGAACTGTTCATTAAAAAATTTTCATGATAACAATAACATTCTTCTATGAAAATTATCAAGAAAAAATGGGAAACATATTATTTGGTGGTTTAGCAAAACGTTACTCTTTCTCACCAAAATGGCAACCATTTAAGTTTGTTATTTTGTAAATCGATAAATTTTCCGTTTGAAAAGAGGAGAAAACATGTAATCTTCTGGGGAAGTGCTAAAAAAACACCAAAGTTCTGGGTTTGCACGACATCATACAGATAGCTATAATTGTGAAAAATGATGTGCAAATTAAAAAGATTGACAAAGTCTTCACGGTTCAAGCCCACCCTAAAACAAAACTAGTCACGACTACAAAGACTTTTAGACATTGTCGCAAAGCATGACGGCAGTGAAATTTAAACTTACGTAACCAAAAGTAACAAATAGTAGCACTTAGAAGGAAAAGTATCACTACAACGCGCCACAAGTTGTTCGGTTGGAGCCCAAAAGCACATAAAAAGGAATGAGAAAGGGTGAATGAATAGTCCAAATGGGATAGAAGCGAGATGAAAAAAGGGTTTATACAGTGGAGCATCACTCAATGGGTTTTGGGCCCAAGGGGCACCCCAATTGTGTAGGAGAGAGGGTCTGGACAAAGGTTGGACCCGTCCTCAATCGCGCGCGCCGCCGCCGGTTCCGTCCGGCCGGTTGGGTCCAATTATTATCCTGTTCATCAATTTATTTTTACAGAAATCGACATGTCCGTGAAAATTTTTTTATTCGGACATTGTTTGCGTTCACAGAATCTCGTGAAGAAAGTACCGCTTCAACGCAATGGATCCGTTCATCCTGGGATGCGATG